>JAVHLU010000162.1:0-85104 GCA_036785755.1 Colletotrichum ledebouriae
TAGGTTATTAATCTTATATTTATTTAGCAAGGGGGGGGGCTCTAGTTACTAGAAAGGTAAAGATCTTATACTTGCCTAGGCTTAATAACCCTATTATAACTACTAATAGATATTAAAGTTATCTAGGTTATTATTAAATTAAATAGTAATAAGGAGGTATACTTAAGTATATAGGGAGTTACTAATATAGTTTCTTACCCTTATCCCTAAGGTTTAGGAATATTATCCCTATAATCTTAAACCTTTAAACTAAGAGATAAAAGGAAAAGAAAATTAAAATAGGTCTATAAATTATTAATTAAAATAAGTTATAATAAAAGAAACCTTATATATCCCCTAGATCCTCTATTTTAATATACTCTTTTTCTTTCTCTTTTATTATTCTAGGAATCTTAATAACTAGTTATTATTTAGCTTTTAAAGCTTTAATTTCCTTCTCTAAATCCTTTAAATACTACTTTAATTATACTACTAATTATAATAAATCCTCCTCTTTCTCTTAATTACTTTCTCTAGGTATTATAAGTTCCTCCTCCTCTTCCTTAGGTATATAGTTATTATATCTTTTATTCCCTAGCGCTAGGAAGACTTTTACTAGGTTTCTTTCTAAATTAGATCTATAAATATCTAAATTACTTAGTTCCTAATACCCTTTAGGAGCTTAAATGAATTTATAAAATCGATTCCTACTAAATATCTTTCTAGTAACCTTTCTACTTACTAATATTACTAATTAATATACTAGAGCGTTTAGAGCTTATAATAGGATATAGAAGGGTCGTTACTATTAGTAGTTAAGCTTTTTAATAGATAACCTATTAATAGAACCCTTAATATTAAATACTAATATTAAATTACTTACCTCTAGCCTCTCCTTCCTTATAATCCTCTTATATTAACTATTATAATATTCTATAGTTTTCCTATATTAACTATTAATTATCTTTTTAGCTTATTTCCTATCCTTATTAAGTTATAAAAAGGCTTATAGATATATTTAAACCTCCTCTTCCTTTATTATTACTAAATCCTAATTAAGAACCCTCTAGGTTAGTATTAGGGTCTTAATAGGAGTAATAGGCTTAAACCTATATAATAGGTAGAAAGGGCTAAAGCTAGGTAAAGTATAAACGCTTAATTAGTTTATAAAAAGGGCAGCGGGAAGGTATAGTTAAGGGTTAACGTCTCTCTATCCTCCGGATTATATTAATAATATATAAGTAATTAGCTAATAACTAGTTTTAACTACTCTATTAGCCCTTAGGTTATATATAAATATTACTTTCCTGCTTATACTATATTTCAAATTAAATATAATAGTAATATCCTTATTCTCTAGCCCTCTCTTAATAATAAGTTTGCTATATAATCTATAGTAGTAGATAATATCTTCCTAAATAAACTTAGCGATTTTAGCTAAAGTCGCTCTAATAAGCTAGTAAGCTTTAGGCTATCCTATTAGTAGATCTCTTACCTTAATAAGGTATTACTTACTTACCTTTTATATATCTAATAGGATCTTAGTAAAGGCTAATCCCTTTAGGAAGCTATAAGTCCTTATATTATCTATATTTTAAGCTCTCTTCTTTTAGTAGTTAGAGTAACCTTTTAGGGATTTACTAATCTCTATATATATACTAGCCTAGGTATAGTAATTAGATAGTCTTCTAGCTATAGCTTACTTACTTTAATAACTACTCTCCTTATAAGCCTTTATAATTAGCTTCTTCTATAACTTAGGATTATTAATAACTTATTATAATATTAGCTTCTAATTTATTAGTCTAGTAAATAGTAGGTAGTTTTAAATATAATAATCTAACGCTCTAGTCTTAAAGTTATAATACCTTATAAGTTAAATTCCTAGAGGGCGTCTTTATATTATTAAATAGTAAGCGATTTATTAAGAACGTACTAAATAGGTTTATAAATTATTAAGAAGTATATCTATGATATTTATTATATTACTAATAACCTCTATATTTCCTACTAGGACCTCCTCTATATATTACTTATTACTATAGCATTAAGCTTAATTAAAAAAGGAACTAGCTTCTATATCTATAAAAAAGATCTATAAATTAATCTAAGAGTTAATCTCCCCCTTAGCCTCCTTATTAATAATATTAGAAGGTCCCTAGGGTTTTTATAAGAAGCGATCTACTACTATATTCTAAATACTATAGATATACTATATTTTAAAGTTAAATATTTAAATCTATATAATCTAGTAAATAATAAAAGCTCTTAGGAGGTTTATAGCTACTCTCTTAAGTTATATAACTAATATCTAAGTATATATCTCTAGGATAAAGTATTATTTATATAAATAGTTATATACCCTCTTTAAAGCTTCTAGAATACTATATAATTCCTTCTTCCTAGTATTATATAATAAGTCTAGTCCTAACTAAGTACTACTCTTAAAGCGTAAAACTATATAATAGTTATTAATAAATTATCCTAGGACTCTATCTTATCGTATATTACTAGTATTAACTATAAAGTAGATATCTCCTTCTTTAGGGCTATAGTCTATAGTAATAAGGATTAGGGCCCTTATAAGTATTATCTTTAAGATATCTATAGCTCTTTATTACTTCTCCTCGTATAGTAGCGTTCGTAGTACCTTACTAGAAGGTTGACCTTTTAGGTTAAGGAGTTATCTTATATAGTAGCTTTTATAGCACCTTACTAGAAGGTTTAGTAAGGGCGTTTCTAGGCTATAAGAGCCTTAGTAGCCTGTTTAGCTCCAATATAATTAGCCCTAGTGCGGCGCGCGTCCGACTTTATATAGTAATATTTAGAGGGTTTACTTATAAGTAATAGGAACGTATAGGGTTCCTATATTATTTTCCTTAACTAGTAGAGGGTATAGGTTAAAATACCTATATAGTATTTCCTAAATTATACCTGCGAACTAGGTGAATTTGTTATAGTCTTTTTGCAAAGGGGCTGCGGCGTAATTCCAAGCTTAATTACTTCTCCTCCTAGCTTAATAAAGTATCCTTCTTAAGTAAGTTAATAAGTAGCTTTATAATAATAGAGTAGTCCTTTACCTAGGATCTATAGAACGTTATAATCCTAAGGAAAGCCCTTAACTCTATTAAATTAGTATAAGTAGCCTATTTATAGATCTTAATTATCTTCGCTTCCTCTAGATAATACTTATTAGTACTATAAATATAGCTAATAATTCTTACTACTTCCTAGGCTTATTATAACTTAACTATTACTACTATATACTCCGCTAGCTCTAAATTAACTAGGACCTTATTAATATTCTATAAGTATTCTAAAATAAATCTATAAATCCCTAGGTAAGACTTAATCTCTTCTTTATTATATTATAAAGTCGGTCTTTTAATAGCGATATTATTAAGGAAGGCTTTATAGTAGCTAGGGATAAAGTCGTATAGGATTCTAATTATAACTTATATAAATTAAGTAACTAAATTTATTACTCCTCAAGGTAATATATATATCTATAGTAGTCTAATAGGTAATACGAACGTTATTAAGTCTCTACTTATAGGGTCTAAGGGGACTTAGTTATATCCTAAGAAGAAATCTAGTAGTAATAATAGTTAATATATAGCGAAGTCTTCTAAAAAATCGTCTACTAAAGGGGGTAGTACTATATCTTATATTATAACTATATTTATCTTAGTTACTAAGTTAATAATCCTTATCTTATTATCTTTCTTTTATATAAGGAAGAATAGATTATAATAAGCTATATAACTTTACTTAAGGATTCCCTTCTTTAGTCTATCCTTTAGAATTATAATAATATCCTCCTCTAGTCCTCTTAATATTAGGATTCTTTTTACTTACTATATCTTATATAATATTATTTAAATTATCTATAGAGGTATGATAAAAGGGTATATAGAGCTATAATACTTAAATTCCTAAGCTAAAGCCTTCTCTCTTATAATAAGAATACCTAATAGGAGCTTCTTTGCTTTAAGCTATAAGTAATTAATAGTCTTTAGGATAGCTTCTTATTAAGCTCTTATAAGCCTTATTCCTTACTTAATAGTTAAAAACTTTAGTATAACTAGGCTTATAAATAGGGCGCTAGGATCTAGTATTATATTTTTCTTAGCTTTTATCTACGCTTTTAACTTCTACTCTAGGTCTCTATCTAGGGTTAAACTATTTAATATAGTATTATTAATAGGTTAAAGCTTCTTATCCTTTATCTTATATATTATATTAATATCTTCTATTAGTAATATAGGCGTTATTGATATAGGTTTATAATTATTATAAGAGAAAGTAATATCTATAGCTATAATAACTTTCATACCTTTCTAATATACTAACTTATACTTCCTCCTAGGTACTTTCTTTTTTAATATTCTTTTCTTAGGTTTATAAATATAGTATTAATAATTAATACTATAGCTATTATATCCTACTATATACCCTATACCTATAATTACTTTATAGATCTTATTAAGTTTAGGGGTAACTTTACTATAGATTAAAACTTCTAGGATTTTATAAGAAATTAATCTAAACTCTTTAAAAAGAGTTATAACTTCTTTATCTAGGTCTAAGTATTACTTAACTTTATTTAATAAGTTATAAGAGCTTTTAAAAGGTTATTAAATCGCTTTAATATCCTAGTATACCCTTATACTCCTTAGCATTATATCTAGCTCTTTTATATCCTAAGCGTTATTAACTTACTAATTATTTCTTATAAAGTCTAAGCTTATTATTATATTAGGTCTATTAGTAGTAGCCTCTATTTCCCCTCCTCTATAGGAGATAAGAGGGTATATTAATACTAAGAAGAAATAAAGCAGTCTATCTTAGTAATAATTTCTAAGAAGCGAGTAGTTAAATCTCTTATATAGAATAATAATAGGATATTAATCTTAATATTCCTAGACTAAAGGACTTTAATAATCTAGTTCTATATATAATCTAGTATTATTTAAGTCTTTAAGATAAAAGGAGCTCCTAGTACTAGGTCCTTATTATAAGTATTTTTAGCGAAAACGACAAAGCTAATATCCTAAATCTAATTACTACTAATATAAATATTATTTATAATTATACTTATAAATTAGGTCCTCCGCTCTCTATTAGTAATCCTATAGATCCCTATATTTATTTTCACTATATCGCTCTATAAGCCTAGGCGCTTAATATAACTTTTACTAATAAGGTTAATAGCAGAGCTACTATTAAGAATCCCCCTAATTAATATATTTATAGGGCTATAAAGGGTAATAGTAATCTACTAGTAAGTTATAATAAAGTCTAGGATAGTAATACGTCTTAGCAGTAGAAGTAGTATAGAATTCTAATATTCTATTATAACACCTATTTTAAAGATAGGATTAATTATATAGTAATTAAATTAAATTACCTTAGTCTATAAATACTTAGGTAAGTCTATAGAAATACCTACTAAAGTCGCTTAGCCTTTAGAATAATTTATATTATTATTCTACTAATCTATTTATTCTTATAGCTCCTTATTACTAGCTCCTATTTTATTAAATTAATTTAGAAGTATAACATAAGTAGGAACGAAGACCTCTTATATCTTTAAGTTATATCTATCTTTATACTTATTAATTATAGCTTTAGTAGTATTATAGATTATTCTATCCTAATTAGGCTAGTTCTAATAAAGGAAGGCTTTAGGGATAGCTACTTTCCTATTTACTATCTTACTATATAGCTTAAGAGTAAGAGGATAGCTAGTTTATAAATTATTCTATTAATTCTAAAGCTTATCTTATTTATCTTACTTCTATTACTTAACTTATTTCTTAGGGGCGTCTAATAATATAGTATCTTTAGCTTCTTCTTTATTATCTAGTAGCTCTATAACTCTCTAGGTAATTTAAATAAGAGGGTCTTAAATTATAAGTAGGTTTACTATCTAAGGAGCCTAGTAATAATAAGTATTATAAGGTTCTATATAATAACCTCTAGCTTTCCCGCTTTCTATAGTAGTAATATCTTCTACTAGGTTAATATACTAGTTTCTTAGCTTAAAGCTAAAGAATATTATATTTATAAAGGTATATAATTATATAGTATCCTTTAATAAATTTATAAAGCTAATAGATAGTTTAGGGTATATCTTATTATAATTAATAACTATTATAACCTCCTGTAGAAGCTCTAGCTATTACCTTTCCGCTAGCTTACTTATAGTAACTATATAATATATAAAGGTATCCTTATTAATTAGGATATACTTTAAAATCGTCTAGCTATTAGTTAATTTATAGTTATAGCCTTTATTAATAATACCCGTTTTAACCTTAGTACTTATATCTAGGGTGCTAATAAAGTAATAGGGCGATATATAGTAGTAGACCCTATTCTAGCTAGCCTCGAGATACTTAACGCAGCTAATAATAATATAGTTTATAGTACTATAAAACTAGCAGGCCCCTATAGCCTAGAAAGGTATATATTATAGTAATCTATCTTATTAGAAGCCTCTATAGCCTCCTCTTACTCTACCCCTTCTAAATCCCTAGTATTACTAATATCCTCCTTAGTAGTCTCTATATCTAGCTTATAGGTAAAAGTATTACTATTATTAATATTAAGTCTATAAATAGTCCTAAGATTATTATTTATGAGGTTTAGTAGCTTCTATAGCGTTTAGATTAAAAGTATTATTTCCTTAGCTAGTAACTCTCTTAATAAGGGTTAAAATATTTATCTTATAATTAGCCCTATTAATATTTAGGGTCCTAAAGTTCTCTATAAGAGAGTTAATAATTAAGCTAGTAGTCTAGGCTATAGAGGGTTCCTTAGCTTTAGCCCTCTATTTTATTAGAATCGTCTTTATAAGGATTTAAAGCATTATTATTAGTTTAGGCTTAATAAAGCTAGATAACTATTAAGGTTCTTTATAAGTAGTAGATTATTTAATTAGGGTATCTTCTATTATAACCTACTACTTTAAAATAATCTTAGTAAGCTAGTAGCTAAGACTTTAAGCTATAGCTCTTATAGCTCTTTTTAAAAGGTAGTAATAAGTAATAGAAATAAGCTTAGTATTAGTAGGTTCTAGGTCTTTATACTAGATAGCTCTCTATTAAAGCTATTAAATAATGATAATTAATACTATAACCTAGGAAGGGTTATTATCCTTAATATAAGATCTTATAACTAGGTTCTAAAGGTCCTTATTAGGGTCCTAATAAGACTTTAGGTTTATAAATCCAAACTGATATAGAGGTTTCTCCTTAGCTTCTTTTTAGGTCTTAGCTTTACTAATATAAGATTTTACTATATCTTAATAGGTACTCGAGCTATATATATAGACCTCGTTCTTTATATTATTATTAGTCTTATAGTAAAGCTTTAAAAGGCTCTTATAGTTAGTAATAAAGTTAGAGATATTAGTACTAATAAACTTAGGCGCTCTAGTTAAGTAGGGAGTTATTATTATAATAATAAGACGTCTTATAAGGAGATTAGTAAGGGCTATAATATCCCGATTAGTATAACTTCCTTTAGGGGAACATAGAGTACTTAAGGGTATTACTACTATCCTAGAGGTAGGATTTATAAACCTATCTATATTATTATTAAGTTCGGAATTACGCCGCAGCCCCTTCGCAAAAAGACTATAACAAATTCACCTAGTTCGTAAGTATAATTCGGGAAATACTATATAGGCATTTTAACCTATACCCTCTACTAATTCAGGAAAATAGTATAAGAACCCTATATATTCCTACTACTCGTAAGTAAACCCTCTAAATATTACTATATAAAGTTAGACGCGCGCTATACTAGGGCTAATATATTAGAGCCGAATAGGCTACTAAGGCTCTTATAGCAACGCCCTTGCTAAACCTTCTAGTAAGGTAAAAGCTATTATATAAGATAACTCCTTAACCTAAAAGGTCGACCTTCTAGCAAGGTACTAAAGGTACTATAAATACTACTATAAAAGAGGTAACTCCTTAACTAGAGAGGTCTTTCCTAAGAGGTTCTTATAGCTAGAAGTATAAGAAGCTCTACTATTAGCAAGGCCTTATACCTCTCCCTTATCCTTATCCTTATCCCTTAACTATATTAATACTAAACCCTATATATAAATACGCTAAGCCTAAGCAAAACACGCCTTTTAATATAAATAATATAGAGGGGATCGCTAGAGAGTTTAGCCTTAATATAATTAATAAAACCCGCTCCTTTATTAATTACTTTACTATATATAGAGAGCGTATTATTAGTATAGCCCTTAAGAGGGCTTACCTTAATACCCCTAGAGGGGACTCTATAAGGCGTAATAGTATTAGAGCTAAGTAAGTAAACTTAGTAATAGAAGTTTAGTAGGTCGTTATATACCCTATAGAGTAGCCCTTCTTTAAGTAGGTCCTCTGTATTACTAAGGCAGAGGTAGCCTAGGCGGCGAATATCGGTAAGTATACCTTATACTAACTAATAGAGAGAGCGTTACTAACGATAGTATAGCTATTCTAGCGGACAAAGCGGTAATAGACTCGGTATTAGTAGCGCGGGTAGTGCGCGAGAGGAAAAGTCGATAGTTTCGTAGTCTATTAAATAATTAAAAACCACGTTATTATTAATATAAAGTTAAAGATCGTGAGGCTATCTAGTATAATAGGCACGTATAAGTATAGCTATAGTTAGGAGAGTTACGATCACGTGACTAAAGGCTATGTATTATCAGGAGGCGCGGAGTTAGAAGGTCTATTACACTTAAGTAGGTAAAATCACTATGCAGTAGCTAGAGGCCTCTATATTATTATTAGAGGCTAGCTATCCTATAGCATAAGGTTATATCTCGCTAAACGAAGCCCTTATAAATCTCTCTTTAAGCTATTTCCCCTTATTAGAAGAGGATCTAGTATCTAAGTTAGCTAAGGAAGAAGAAGATATAATACTTATAGGTCTATAAATATCAAAGTTAATATTATATAGTTAAAGTAATAGAGTCTTCTAGTTAATAAAGTAAAGTTATTATTATAATATCTTCTAAATGGAAAGATAAAGTAAGTAGTTATAACTTTCTTTAAATAAAATAAAAAAGGAAATAATATAAACTAAATAACTAAATAGATATAGGAAAGGTCTAGTAACCTCGATCTTATTACTCTAGACTATTATAGATCTACTTTAAGTCTTATTACTTAATATAGAAGGGTCTTCTTAATAACGCTCTTATCTTAGAAGAATTCATAGCTTTATTATACTAATATCTCTTAAAAGTTAGTATATCGCTCTTAGTACTTAGGGCTATAATAATAAGGGGTTTGTTAGTCTCTAGTTACTAATCTAGTTAATCTCGCTATACTTATTAGCTTAGTAAAACTACTAATCTCTATATTAGTATTATATATAGCTATCTTAGCTATATTAGCTATAACTCGCTAGTTAAATAATAGTAGTTATAATAATATATAAGGGGGGGTAAGGAAAGGAATATACTCGCTAGAACCTACTAATAGTATAGAAAAAGAGAGAAAGGGAGGATTTTAGGGTCTACGTCGTTCCTACCTTTATTCTATAAGAAAGTATAGCTATTACTATTCCCTCGGAACTAAGGTAGGTTTATAAATATCTTCCTCTCTTTAAACTACGCTTTTATTATTATTCGTGTTATTATTATTCGTTATTTATACATTTCTTAAGTTATTATTATATTTAAAGTAGATTAATTATATATATATATATATATATTAATAGCGGGGACGTATAGATATAGTAAAGGCACCTAACTCTCTAAGGAGCTTATAAACGCTATTAAAAAGAGCAAAAGAATCCGCCTCTAGGTACTATTAGAAAGAGCTAGAACTAATAGGAACTAGAAAGATAATAAATAATATAGCTCTACTTATAAATAGATAAGACTATTAAAAAAAAGCTTAAAAGATATATAAAATAATTCTTAGATCTAATTAAAAGAGATTATCTAAATTAGGTATAGATTTGCTAAGAAAATACTAAAAAACGAGGTATAGGATTATTAAGGTATTAATTATAATAATCTATATGCGATATTAAAGTCCGCTACGCTCCTCTCCTCTACGCTCTACTCTATAGTCTTCCTATAACAGGTCCGTGCGCTAAGGGAGTTTTTTAAAAGCTGCGTAGCTAAGTCTATCTTATCCTATCCTAGTAGCTTTATTATAAAAGGGTAATAAGAGTATATAGACCTAGCTTTAGAGTAATATTCCTAGGCTTATTAATAATATTTATTATAAAGGCGCGAGAAGTTAAACTTAGCTATAGCTATAATTATAGTATCTACTAGAATTTAGGACTATAGAATCTCCTTAATACTATTAAACTCTTTACTCCTCCTTGCCTTATTATTACGCTTAATCCTATACTTATAGCGCTTATAAATACTTAGATTATTATATAAGTAACTCTCTTAAGTTTTATAAAAGAAGTAGTTAATATAAGGAGTACTTAGTATAGAGATATATTTAAAGTATACTATATAAATATAAACGCTAGTTATAGGGCTTCTAGTAGTATAGGCCTGCTATTTATAGTAGATATAGGGTACTATATTATAACTACCTTAGGATTAAATAAATAAGCTATATATAGCTACTACGTACTAAAAGACTTTTATCTCCTATAAGCTAGTAAGGAAAGTAGTAGAGGTATAGATAAAGACTTAATAGTAGAAGTCTCTAAACCCCTTAGTTACTCTAAATATTCGTTCGAAGTCCTATTTGTTAAGATAGTCTTTCTAGAAAGTTAGCGTTATTATTTTAGTAGTTTTATTAGAGAATATCTATAGTATAAAGGGTATTTCTAAGTATTTATTACTAAGGATATTAAGCTAAAGCTAAGTAAGGCTTATAGCTACTTAAGAATTATAATTATTAGCTAGAAGGTATAGAGATAATAATAAGAAGGGAAGGAATACTTAAAGTTAGTTATTAGAGTATTAGATAAAAAGAGGTATACTATTTTTCTTTATTTTAGATAGAAGGATATTAGGACTAAGGACCTAGAGGGTTATTACTAATAGGAGATAACGAGGGCGAGGTTAATTAGTATTTTTAACGCCTAAGATAAAGAAGTTATAGTTAGCTATAATAAGAAAATATAATTTATAGATATAAGAGAGGAAGTATAAAAGAGTTAGAAGAAGATTAAAGTAGCTAGGTAAAAGTAGTTATTTTAAGAGGAGAAGTTAATAATAGAGGATAGAGGAGGATATTTATTTAATTTATAACTACGCTACTTGTTTTAATAGTTACTACTAATTATTATTTCCTTTATTCCTTCCTTTTATATAACTTCCCTAATTTAATATTCTATTTATTATAGGTTTTTTATTCTAAGTTTATTTTACTTTATTAAAGCTAAGGAGGGTAAGAGAGGAGAGTTAATTATTCCTTTTATAAGCTACTAATAAATTACTATATTATTAAAGCAATTAGTAGATATAAAAACGCACTCCTAACCCCTTAAACCCTCTAGTCTCTCGCTCTCTTATATATATATTATTTGCTTTTAAGCTTAATTTATCTATTAACTATATAATATTAATTACTATACTATAGCTCTTTCTTTTGTTTAGATATTATTTCTACTTAGCTCTTTAGTTTAAAAATTACTTATACGTACCCCTTATTAACCTTTCTCCTAATATATTATAATAAGGAAAGTTATTTCTTATAATAATAAAGCGTTAGATATATATATCTAGGAGTTAAGATCCTTAAACCTTCCTACCCTTAAAATTAGGCTTTTAATAAAACCTATACTTTGAGTTCGGAATTACGCCGCAGCCCCTTCGCAAAAAGACTATAACAAATTCACCTAGTTCGCAGGCATAATTCAGGAAATACTATATAAGTATTTTAACCTATACCCTCTACTATTTAAGGAAAATAATATAGGAACCCTATATGTTCCTACTACTCGCAAGTAAACCCTCTAAATATTACTATATAAGGTTAGAAGCGCGCTATACTAGGGCTAATTATATTAGGGCTAAACGGGCTACTAAGGCTCTCGTGGCCTAGAAACGCCCTTATTAAACCTTCTAGTAAGGTAAAAGCTACTATATAAGATAACTTCTTAACCTAAAAGGTTAACCTTCTAGTAAGATACTAAAGGTAAACGCTACTATATAAGAGGTAACTCCTTAACTAAAGAGGTCTTTCCTAAGAGGTTCTTATAGCTAGAAGCATAAGAAGCTCTGCTGCTATAAGCAGGGCCTTATGCCTCTCCCTCTTCCTTATCCCTTAACTATATCGGCACTAGACCCCGCATATAAAAACGCTAAGCCCGCGCGAGGCACGCCCTTTAACGCCAATAATATAAAACCTATACTTAATAAACTAAGTATAAGTAGGTTTTAAGTATAGGGATAAAATAATAGAGATATCCTAGGCTTTAGACCTCTTAATAAGCTTAGTTACTAGCCTTAGCTAATTAAATATAAGATACGCCCTCCGCTTAGGAAGGATAATATCCCTAGTTAGATAGCCCTTTTTAATATAGTATTAAGATATATCCTTATTAAGCGTTCGAATAATACCTTAGAAGTAGTAGAGAAGATAATTTACTCT
Organism: Colletotrichum ledebouriae; assembly: GCA_036785755.1. Classification (NCBI taxonomy): domain Eukaryota; kingdom Fungi; phylum Ascomycota; class Sordariomycetes; order Glomerellales; family Glomerellaceae; genus Colletotrichum; species Colletotrichum ledebouriae. The sequence goes on from JAVHLU010000162.1 coordinate 12,570, forward strand.
TTATACTTATAATAAGTTATAGCTAGTATATTTAATACTATTAATATACTCGAATTAGTAACTCTAATATATACTAAGGATATCTTAATAGTTACTCGTTACCTTATAAGGCTTACTAAGCCTAGCTAACTACTCTACTAAAGGATAATTAGAGGTATAGAAGATAATTTTAACCATAGAGATATAAGGGATATTATAATTACTTAAATTACAGCTACATCCCCTAATATACTCCTTATTTATTTATAAGTATCTAAGTCCACTAAGGTAGTTATTATAGGTCTACTAATCGACTTATAAGACGGGAGAAACTAGTTTTATAATAATTAGTAGTTAAGGAGAGGAGCTAAAAGATAACTATAGACTCTAGTATTTATTACTAGGACTTTCCTACTAGGATATAAAGCTAAGGAAGTTTTAATAAGATAATTATACCTAATTAAGCTTTAATACCTAGACCCTCTACTATAGGCCTTTAGTCTATACTTTATTAATTAGCTTAGGTCCTTTATATAAATTAGAAGCTTAGTATTACTCAAGTAGCCTGTTAAGATAGGATCTTAAGCTTAGATTAATTATTTATTAATAGCTTTTACTAATAAAATACTTCTTTAAGGATACTCGATATAACTAAGGGTAAATAGACCTCTATATAACTAGTATTTTAAATTAAGAGATAAAGATATTAAGAAAGGAATAGCTTAAGAAGATATTAAATATTAAGTAGCTAAGTATACCTCTTAATTTATAAACCTAAAGGTTTCCTCTCTAGATAGGATAGATATTAACTTATTAATACCTACGGATACTAGTTTATAAACTAATTTAATAGTTCCTATTAATCTAGAAGAGTTAAATAGGAGGAAGGATTATTAAAGGAACTAAATATCTAGAATATAAGAAGAAGGAATAACTATAAGAAGTAAAAGAGGGATTATAACTTATAATAACTAGCTAGCTTTATAAATTATCTTAATTACTCTAGGTTTATAAAACTATTATATCGCCCTACTTAGCCCCTACTACCCTAAGAGATATTATATTTAACCCTACTAATACCTTAGTAGGATTTAATACTATAAGACCTAAAAGAAACCCTATATTTAATAAAGACGAGCTTATACTAGTAATCCTATAGTATATATAATAGAGCTAAGAATCTGCGAATTACTTAATAACCTAATATAGAAGAGGGTTACTTATTATAACGTTAGCTTAAGTAGAATATCTATTAGACCTTTATAATATATAAGGGAAGCTTATAAGATAAGAAGACTTAGATAATTTAGAGGTTATAGCCCTTTTTAGGTTTATAATTAAGGGCTACCCTCGTAATATCTATACTCTAATCTATAAACTAGCCTAATAACCTAGGAAAGAATTCATAAGGCTTCTATAGAGCTTAAAAGGGTAGAGGTAAAGAATCTTTAGGATATTACTATAGCTTTCTTTTTAGTAAACTATAGTAACTATTACTAGGCTATAATCTTTATAAACTAGTCGACTAGCTACTACTTCTATTATAACTCTGTATAGGATTAGAATAGCAATTAGCGCTTCGTTAAGGCTATATAGGACCTTAATATATAGTATTATAAGATAGGAGCCCCTTAATAACTCTAAAAGCTCCTATTAATTAGTACCTATATAGTTAATTTAGTTTAGTAGAGGGATAGATTTATATATAGCCTCTAGTATATCAAGAAAGCTAGAGCTCTATCTTAAGAAGGATTACTATTACTACGTTTTAGTAATATAAGCTTAAGCGATAGTATATTATTTACTACCTCTAAGATCCCCTTAGTTAGCTAATATATATTTATAATTACTATAGAGTTCTATAACTTAACTATTAATAGTAGTATAGCTTTATAAGATACTCTATTAAGCTAAGAAGACTTTAAGAAAGCACCTTTCCTCCCTCTATACCCTCCTACTCCTTTACTTATAGAAAATAACGTAGTAGACTTTAGAAATAATAATAATATTATACTATCTCTTATAGTAGATATTCTTTATCTTATTTATAAATTATTAGTATTATCTAGATCCTCTTTATTTAAAATACTAGATAATAACCTTAAATACCTTAGATATTAGCTTTAGTTATAAGTCTTATAGATACTAAGTCGTAAGATAACTATTAAGCTATACCTAAGAACTATACTTATAGATATATTATTATATCCTAAGCGACCTAATCCTTTAAATAAGCGTAACTATAGTTATATAAATTATATCTAGTAGAGGGTTAACTAGTAGGATTAAATTAAATAAAATATACCTAAGGGAGTATACTATTATAACTTCTCACGCCTAGTATAGTAGGGTAGGTAGTTTTAGCTATACTAAGGATTAGGGTAGGATAAGGAGTATAATGAAGAGGAAGAAGTAATAAAGCTATTTCTAAAGTATAACTTATAATAGAAGATAGTTAAACTTAAGGGACCTTCTTAATAATAAGATCGCTCTCTTAGAAGACGTTATTAATAGAATAAATCTATAAATAGGGTTTATTTATTATTTTAATAAAGTAACTTCCTTTAATTTTCAAGACTTTTTTCTATAATATTATAAAAAGTCTTAAGGGAATAATTAGAATAAGATGAGATAGACTTAGCTATATAGCTTTTAAAGAAGCCCCTTTAGCGCATAGGCTTATTATAAGAAGACTATAGAGTAGAGCGTAGAGGAGAGGAGCATAGTAGACTTTATTATTATTTATTAATTATTATAATATAAACCTTAATAATCCTATACCTCGTTTTTTAGTATTTTCTTAGTAAATCTATATCTAATTTAGATTATCTCTTTTAATTAGATCTATAAATTATTTTATATATCTTTTAAGCCTACTTTTAATATTCTTACCTATTGATAGGTAGAGCTATATTATTTGTTATCCTTTTAGTTCCTATCGGTTCTAGCCCTTTTTAATATATATGCCCGCGCGCGCGCGCGCGCCCTTAGAGTAGTTCTTCCCTAATATATATATTTAATATATAACGTATTACGCTCTTTTTGCTAGGGTCCTTTTTGCGTAGCTATAGTTATCCTATCCTATCTTAATAGTGCCTAGAGGCGGATCCGTTCTTTTTACACGCCCTTAAAGGCGTCTTAGAGAGTAGCTATCCTCGTTAATAGATCCTAAAAAGAACTAGATGCCGTAGCGGTTAGGGTAACTATAGCTATACTGTTCTTTTTATTAAGGCTACGTGTTCAAGTCTCCCTTATTTCCCTTCTTCTTTTCCACAATCGCGCGCGCCTGTAATTAACCGCTTAATTACGCCCTTAATTACGCCTGTTATTACGCCTAATTACGCCTAGTTACGCTACATAGTTGCGCCCGTTATTACGCCTTATTACGCGCCTACTTTCGCACTATTTGTAGCGCTGCTAATACGCTATTTTAGGCTAATTACTATAGTCATTATTACACTCTTTTTACGCCTACTGCGCCTACTACTGCCGCTACCTGCCGCTACCTACCACTACCCGCTAAAGCCTGCTAAAGCCTACCCTCTACATGGCCTAAAAGATCTAACTATTACGCTAACTACTACTACCCGCTACTACCGCCGCTACGTAGACCTACCTAATAGAGAAGGTCTATAGTTCTTCCCTAATATATATACATAACACATAACGTATTACGCTCTTTTTGTTAGGGTTCTTTTTGCGTAGCCACAGTTATCCTATCCTATCTCAGTATATAATCGATATAATACTTATATAATAATAATTAATCTATAGCTACCTAATGGCCGTTAAAATAAATAACTACTAACCCGACGCTAAGTATCTAGCTATACTAATTAATAAATTCGCCTATATCTTTATTAATACTAGCTTCGCTAATATGCCCGAAGACTAATAACTATACGTCTATTTTAAACCCGACTAGGATAAGCAAATCCTCAATAAATATAGAATCTACCTATTAGGAGGACCTGAACGAGGTATTATTAAGTATACTATCGATAAATTAGGCCTAAAACTATATCGCACGATAACCTAAGTACTATTTATATTCCTAGTATTCGTTATCTAGCGAGAATAACCCGCACCTAATAAGATTATAATACCTAAGAAGACGACAATAATAGTAATATAATAGCTATCTAGTAATAAATATTAGAAAGAACGTATAGTTATTAATATATATGCGCTTAACGACATAGCTCTCACGGATACCTACCTAATAAAGACCTAAGACGATATTATCGCTAAGTATACTAACGTAACGCATATTTCTACGTTTAATATAATAGCGTTCTACTACTAATAGCGAGTATATCCTAGTTTATAATAAGCCTTCACGATTATTACCTTTAAGGGATAATTTACCTTTAAATATCCTATAATAGGATATAAGAATAGTAACGCCTACGTATAATAATAAATAGATTCTATTCTCTCTAAGTTTAACGCTAACTTATATTATAATAATATCGTTGTCCCCTCTAAAGGCTTAGATAACTACCTTAGCGACCTATATAATATGCTTTAAGCCCCATTAGACGCTAATATCTCGTTAGGACCTGATAAGTCCTATATTAGCTTCCCTATAGTAGTAGTTCTAGGTAAAATAGTCGACTTACTTAGTCTTAGCATACCCGCAGCTAAACTAAAAGCTATCCGGGCTATTAGATTTCCTATAACCTTACGACCCCTTCAGTATTTCCTTAGATTAGCGTCTAGCTTATAATACTACGTCCTATAATACGCCTAGATTGCTAAGCTACTAGAAGATCGAAAAACGATACTATTGCGAATATATAAATAACTTAATAATACTAGCGCTACGAAAGCTAGTAAGATATCTAAACTAGCTCGGAAAGCCTAGGTCACTGCTATTAATATATTAATACTAATAGCAAAAGAATTTAACGCCTTTTAGGTACTTAAGGAAGTACTAATAGCTAACTTAGTACTTATATTCTTCTTACTAAAATAATAACTCTATATTAAATTCGACATATCTTCTAACGGATTTAGCGTCTGAGTCTTTTATATTAAGGATTTAGTTATCCTAAAGCTAATATCTAACTAATACCCCCTATGTAATACTATCGAGCTAATCGTATTTATATTATTAAGTTCGGAATTACGCCGCAGCCCCTTCGCAAAAAGACTATAATAAATTCACCTAGTTCGCAGGCATAATTCGGGAAATAGTATATAAGTCTCTTAACCTATACCCTCTACTAGTTAAGGAAAATAATATAGGAACCCTATATATTCCTACTACTTATAAGTAAACCCTTATATAAAGTCGGATGCGCGCTATACTAGGGCTAATTATATTAGAGCTAAATAGGCTACTAAGGCTCTCGTAGCCTAGAAACGCCCTCGGTAAACCTTCTAGCAAGGTGCTACAAAAGCTACTATACGAGATAACTCCTTAACCCAAAAGGTCGACCTTCTAGCAAGGTGCTGAAGGTGAACGCCACTATACGAGAGGTGACTCCTTGTATTTATATTATATATGTTAAGTAATGCTAAGAAACGATACTAGTTGATAGAACTCGAAGTAGTAGGATATATATAGACTATGTCGAAGACCGAATACTAGATCTAATCTATATAAATAATACTAGTAGTTATATTTATAAACTATAAGGCTATTCTTAATATCTAATCTCGTTAGGTTAACGATATCGCTAACTTAACTACTCGTACTATAGCTAATAAAAAGCTTATCCGAGCTATAGAATATATATCGCAATTTGAGATCCGTATTATCTATAAACCTAGAAAAGACTATTTAGTTCCTAATATATTAAGCCGACTCCTTACTAATAATACTAGCCTAAATAACGCCCCTAGTATATTAGATATCCTACCCAACGACTACGCTATAGATCTTATATTCCTAGCTACGTCTAACGATGTAAATTAGAAGCCTACTATTTAAAATCTAATTAATAATACTTAACTACACTAGTTACTACCTATCTAGGACTAGCCCCTATGGGAACTTATTGAGGTTATTAGAATCCCTCTTAAGGCTAATTAGACCTAATAATAGCTAGTATCTATAATTATTAAGATCGCACCTAATTTTAGAAAGAAACTATAAGATAGCTATACCTTAGACCTAGTATAGCAAAAGATACTTAATATTATCTATAATAATATAAAACTAGAGCTAGATAACCGCGCCGACTTGCTGTTTTAAATTAAGCGAGGACTACTATAGAAAACGGATTCTAACTATATCCCACGACTATATATCCTAAGATCTTGCTTTAGTAATATCTTTAATACTATATATAATAATAACTACCTTACCTATAATAAGCTATCCGAGTTCGTTTTATAATTACAAGGGGTTAGACCTAAGTGTATTTAATAAAAGGTCGCTATAATACTATTTATTTAAGCTAAAGAGGAAAAGGAGAAGTTTTCCTCTCTAGTAGAGATTTTATTAGTCTATAGGGAATAACTAGGTAAGCCCTAGGTAAGCCCTAGGTAGCTCCCTAAGGTAATAAACCTAAGTAAAAGCCTAGGTAGGCTTAACCTAGCTATAGCTTATAATACTATCCCCCCTCCGAGCTAGTCCCCCCCTAGGTATAAGCTAGGTTACTATTATTATTTATAACTAGCTTATATAGGGCTTTATATATATTTACTATAGTAGTCTCTATAATAGCCTCTATAAGCTCCTAGGTAGGCTCTATATACTATTCCTACTTAACTAGGACCTTATACCTCTACCCTCGCTTAACTACTTTCTATTACGCTATATATATCTCCTTTATATACTACTTAAATTCGCTATTATTAGCTATAATTAGTAGTAGCTAGGGGTCTATCCTTATTTATATAGGTAGGGGGTCCTCTAGTACCCTCTGGAGGAGGTTTATATAAAACCTTAGGTAGATATTACTAGGTATATCTAAATTAACGATATATAGGCTTAGGATTCCTACTATAATATATTTATAATATAACTATAATAGGTTCTTACTAGGCCTAAGGCTCTTATAGTTAGCTATTAAAAGCTAAACCTTATTACTTACCTAGTACTCCTCTATAAGTATCTTATATTAGTTCGTATTCTCTTTACTATATTACTAAGTAGTTATCATACTTACTTAGATAAAGTTTATTACCTCTTATAGTCTTATTACTAGGAGGGTAGCTACTATAACCATAGAGGGTATCTCCTCTATTACGCTATTTGCTATAAGTATAGGGTTAGTATAATACCTATATTCTAAGAAGAATAGCAAGAGATTAGTTATATTACTAACCTTATTATAGAGCGCTAGCTAAGTAGTAAGTAGGAGCTATCCCTAGTTATCCTACGCCTAGGTTATAAATACCTATAAAATAGCTTATATCTCCTAGTTTTACCTCTTAGTATTACTATTAGTTTATAGGTAGTATATAGTACTTAATAGCCTTTTTATACTAGTAAGGTAATAGAATTTAGCCTATAAGTAGCTTACCTAGTTAGACCCTTAATTACTAATAATACTACTTAGGAACCTATAGAACTAGAAGTATAAAGTAAAGAACTAGTAGGTATAAGCTTCTACCTTTATAATACCTATCTCCTCTAATATTACTAACTTACCTAGCCTATTTACTATAACTTATAAGTATTAGCTAGCGTTATCCTTTATAAGTAGTAAGTCTATAATAAAGTCTATTAAGAGGTCTAAGTATAACTAGGTAGGTATTAATAGGGGCTTTAGGAAGCCCCTCTTAGCTTACCTCTAGATATATATCCCTCTATAGATATTATAGTTCCTTATAAATCTCTATATTATTTATAATTATCCTAGCTAGTAAAACTACTAGCTTACTATTTCTAGCGTGCTATTATAGCCTAAGTAGGTAGTTATACTTAAGTTATAGCTCTATTAAATAATCTTTATATAGAGCTCCGCTAGTAAGTTAGTATTATCCTCCCTACTAGGTACTTATAGCTTCCCTCTAAATATTAGCCTTCTCTAATTATTAATATTATACTTACTAATTTAAACGTTAGCTTTAATATCTAGCGGGAAGCTCTAAAGCTAGTAACTAACTATATAGTATATAGCTTTATATATTATATCCTTTTTTATAGTTTCTAGCTATAGCGCTTATAGTTTAAGGTTATTATTAGAGACTATAATATGTAGGATATTAATATAGCCCTTCTAACTTCTCCTTACTAGGGGGCTAGTTATAGGGTCCCTATAGGCGTAGGCGTAGTTTAGTATTAGCTATAGGACCCTCCCCTGCTTCTATTCGTTATCCTAACCTCCTAGTACGTCCTATTCTCTCTAAGAAAGAGTATTAGGGGCTACTACTTCCTTATTAGGGTAGTATTTAATAGTAAAGTTATACTAGGATAGTACCTCTACTTACTAGCTCTAGCGCTCTATAAGGCGCTATTTCTTTATAAAGTATTTAAGCCCCTAGTAGTTAGTTAGTACTTTAAGAGTAGTTATATTATATAGCTCTACCCTCTATATATAAGTAAGAAAAAGCTAGTAGGAGCTCCCTATTATAAATAGAGTAGTTATACTCTATACGTAAGAGCTTCTATAAGTAGAATACTATAGGATACTAAGTACCCTCTAGGTTAACTTATAAGAGTACCCCTCCTAGTATAAATGCTAAATAGTTAGTTTCAATAATAATCTTATCTTCTAAATTAAACCAGTAGAGTATTAGCTAGGTATTAAAAAGCTACTTAAGTTATAAGAAGGCTTATTCTTAGTTATCTCCCTATTAGAACGTTATATTCTTCCTAATAAGTAATATAAATAGTGTAATAATATCCCTATATTTTGATATAAATATATTATAATAGTTTATAAACCCTAGGAATCTCTAGACCCCCTTTATAGAGGTAGGGGGTAACTACTTAGTAATTACCTAGAGTTTCTTAGGGTTATAGGAGAGACCCTCCCCTATTATTATAATAAGCCCTATATACTTAACCCTCTTAACTAAGAATTTATACTTTATAAGGTTAAGGTTTAGGCCTATATCTACTAGCCTCTAGAGGACTTCCTAGACCTTCTTCTTATAGTCTTTTTTATTCTATTATAATAAATTAATATATTATTTATATAAGTAGTAATAAAGTTATTAAGAAAATCCTATAAGGTACTATTAATATACTATTAGAAGCTAGTAGGGGTATTAGTTAAGCTAAATAAGTAAATATTTACTTAAATAACTTATATCAGATATAGAATATAGTTCTCTCTTAATACTCCTCCATTACTCTTAACTTATAAAAAGCTATTATTATATCTAGCTTAATATATTACTTAGCTATACTTACTTAGTATAGCGTCTTAGAGATTAATAAGAGGAGGTAATAATCTTTCCTAGTTATTATATTAAGGGCCTTATAGTTAATATAGAAGTAAATCCCTCCCCCTAGCTTCCTTATAAAGAGTATTAACACCTTAGTAAGTAAGCTACTAGCTTTATTAAACCCCTTATCTAAGAGGTTTTATAAGGTCTTTTTTAATATTAAGAGCTCTTCTCTTAATATATTATAGAGGGGGCCCTAAGGGAGTAGTAGCTCCCTTCTATCTAGTCCTAGTATAAGGTTAATCTAGTAATCTACTCCTAGTTACCTAGGGAGTAATAAGTAAGCCTTATTAGGGTTAATTAGGTTAGGAAACTCCCTTAAGACCTAGCTTAGTAGATAGTATTATTAATCCTCTTTTAGTTTTAAGTTTAAAGCTTTCTTAATATTAACTAAGCTAATAGCTTATATTAGTATCTCTATAATACCCTCCTAGTACCTACCTTATTATCTCGCTAGATATTAGTAGATTATAGAGAACGAGGGTATATTAAAGAAACTTATAGCTCTTATTTCCTTTATAAGGGGTTTTCTTTCTTAATCCTTTAGGTATAGCTTAACTTATCCCCTCTTATAGTATACTTAGTAAGCTCTAGTATTATTAATAACCTAGTTCTATTTAATCTAAGGGTGCCCTAGGAGGATATTAAGATCTAGGCTATTAACTATATATATATAGATATATTAGGTATAACTACTTATTTATAGGTTAAATACTACTATACCTAGCGCGTTACTTAGTAATAATCTACTAAGTATATACCCCCTTATAGGTTAGTATCTCTTCTTAATATATAGAAAGTAAAAGTATTAGACTAGGGAAAAGTTAATTATTATATAAGTATTACTCCTAGTATCTACTAGGATATAAGCTAGATATCCTCTATTAACTCTAACTTAAATAATAATAAGCTTATTATTAGCTAGTTATTCCTATTTATATTCTTCCTAACTTAATATCTCCTCTTTAGTAAGCTCTAGAGCTTAATTTCACTCTAGAGTTAGGTTTTTCCTAACTCCTTATCTTTTTCTAAAGAGTTAGCTACTACTTAGTAGAACCTTATAATATATTAGTTCCTCTTTTAAGGTCTTTATCTTTATAACCCTAGGTAGCTAGTCCTCTTTATTAGAGTAGCGCTAAGTAATATAACCTCTAGCTCTATAAGTATAATAAGTATAGGGGTCTCTTATAACCTTCTAAAGCTATTAGTATACTAGGGAGGGACCTAAGGAGGACCTAGAGTTTTAATAGTTATAATATCTCACCTCCTTAACTTATAAGATATATATAGCTCTAGTTATATAAGTATTCCCCTTAGTATCCTTAGTAATAGGTCTCTAGTAGGTTATTAAGTAGTTATTAGAGACCTTCTAGCGCTCTACCTTCTAAATAATACTCTAGACCTTTAAGAGCTAGCTATTATAATTAGCTAGTAGATTAATAATAATTAGCTAATCCTTTAGCCTAGGGGTAAGGGAGGCCCCTAGAAGCGAGATCTAGACTTAATTAAGCTAGTTTATACTACTTATATTAGCTAGTATTTACTTAAATCTTAATAAGAAGGTTACTAAGGATTTATTCTCTTTTTACTAGAGGGTTTATAATTAGGCTATAGCTTATAACTAGATATTTAGGTCCTTATATATTTAGTCTAGGTAAGCTATAAAGTCCTTAGGGTTTTATTTTCCCCTACTCCCCCTAGCTCTATAGAAAATAAAGACTACTTATTAGGGTATAATATCTAAATAGGAGTTAATAAGGTATTATATCTCTATATCTATAGCATAGAACGCCCTATTTATAGTAATCTTATACCTTATTTATTATACCTAGGTAATATATTCCTTTTACTTACTTAAAAACTTTAAAAATAGGGGTAGTAGCTTCTAGTATATTATACTAGATATTACTAATACCTTACTAGTAGTATTTATAAAGGTCTATATAGCTATTTATTAGCTATTCCCCTACTTAACCTCTTATAACTATTACTAGAGAGACTCTATTACTACTACTAAACTAGCTTATACTAGCTTATCTTAAGTTTTAGCTATATTACTATTAATTATCTTATTAACTAATAGGGAGTAGCGCTTAACGTATTATGATTATTATAATAATAAGCTTAAATATATAAAGGGTTAGACCTAAGTTTATTTAATATAAGGTTATTATAATACTATTTATTTAAGCTAAAGAGGAAAAGGGGAAGTTTTCCTCTCTAGTGAAGATTTCGCTAGTCTATAGGGAATAACTAGGTAGGCCCTAGGTAGGCCCTAGGTAGGCCCTAGGTAGCTCCCTAAGGTAGTAAACCTAGGTAGAAGCCTAGGTAGACTTAACCTAGGCGTAGCCTATAATAATAATAGTATATATATAACAGCCTTAAATAGCTACGAAACTACCTATATAACTACTTATAATATTAAGTCTTCTAGATCTAATAATATAAAGCCTATAGTAACTTATAACCTATCCTACCACCCCTATATCTATATTATATAATCTCTATTAACTCTATATTAGTATTACCCCTATCTAACGAAGGATTTAACGCAGCCCTTATCTTAGTCTATAAACCTACTGAAAAGATATTTAGAATCCCTAGTAAGATAACTAATAACGCGGAGATATAGGGAACTTAACTAGCCCGTTACTTAATATTATCTAACTAGGAATTTCCTAAGGTTATTATATTAGACCGGGACCCGAAGTTCTTATCTATAATATGGAAATCGATATAGCATAAAGCCGGTATAACGCTACTATATATACTACTCTTAGACTAATAGTTAGATAGAACGTATAATTTAAGCTATCGAGTCCGCTATATAATACTACTTCCATACCCTTAAGAGCCCGAAGTTATAGCTAATATACTTACTACGCTTCGAATCAAATTTAATTATATCTAAGCCGCGTTAATATAGTTATCCCTAAATAAGATTATTAAGGGATTTACTCCCAATAATATCCCGTTATTAATAGCAAATAACTTATAACTAATATCTATCTAACTACTAGTAGCAAGAATATTAGTATACGACGCTATAGCTATCGCTATAGTTATAATAAAGTACTACTACAACTAACGCTATATAACTAAGTTCTTTAATATTAATAACAAGGTCTACCTAAGACTATATAAGGGCTATAATATACTATAAGTAGCTATTATAGGACCTAAATACGAATAACGCTATATAAGCCTATTTACTATTATAGAACGTATTAGCCGATCCGTATACTAACTTATACTACCTCCTTATTTTAAGATCTATAATATTATCTTAGTTAACTACTTAGAACTAACTACCAGCCGACTCGATTTATATAGACGATAGCTACTACTAATCCCGCCTATTTTAGCTAAGGACTAGTTATTAGTTCCTAACTATATAATATAAGAACGTAATATAAAGTTAAGTAAGTAGTACCTTATTACTTACTAATATTTAAGACCTAACTGTAACTAATAGGTATTATAATCCGATTTAGTAAAGCATAATAGCTATAATAACCTACTATAATAATAGTATAATACTAAATAGACCTAATAATAATAGGATAATAATAATAATAGGAACGGAGTTCGGATATTAGTAGTAAGGGCACCGTATTTTTAAAAGGGGGCAGACTATCACGCTAGCCTATATATAGGCTACTAGGTTATATAAGCATAACTGATATATAGATATATCCGCCCACAGGGCACCACATAGTTAGCAATACATCGCATTACACACACCCAAGGGAAACGGCAGAAGTCGTCTTGACGCCCATCCCCCCCCCTTTGGCCAGCCTGCACAGGGAGGGGGTCAGGCGGGGGTCGCTCTCGCAGCCGATGTTGGTTTATCACTTCTCCGCTTTCCTGACGGTGGGCCCAAACACCCCTAGATGGCGCCAATCCCTGACGCGCCGATCATTGGCCAATCCAACGACATGCTAACGTCGACAGGCGCAAGACGCCAGCGGAACGAGCCACGACCTCGTTCCCGGAGTCAACTGCGCACCACGACAGCTAGCACTACCTCCATCTTGCTATGCCGGGCCAGTCGTGGTGTTAGCTATCCCGTTATTACTTTTCGTCCCGCGTCGAGCTCTCCTACCCCCGCGAATAAACAGCCGCTTTCCTAATAATCAGCGAGACACGCTATCATCTGCAGAGACTGCTGCGCCAGTTGGATGCGAAGGATATTTGCGTGCGCATGAAGCGTGGACCAGGTAGAAGAGGAGAAGACGGGGAATGCCTTGGGACGTCGCACGCCCGAATATTTAACAATATCTCACCGCCTGCGTGCAGCCAGGGACCCAGCGATGCTAGCCCAACGGATAGCCAGAGACACGACGCATTTCTCCTACTTTTATATATTGCTACCTCTTTAGGCATTTCGACTGTTGATTCATCCGCTAATTGCGCAGAGATTCACTAACAAACACTATATTTATGTCCATCGCTATCGTAGCTATATGTGCCTCAGTCTTTGCACTCGTCCTGGCCCTTTTATCCCTGGGCGTGGTTATCTCCATGCTAGTATGCAATACAGAGGTCTTTTCGGTATGCGCAGCCTCTGTCTGGCCTGACTAACACTCACTATAAAGATGCTAATTCACGACTCTAGGATTTAAGCAGGCTATTTGCGCAGCCTGTATCGTCGTTACCAGAAGCGTGATGCTGGCGCTGGCAATGCACCTGGCCACCTAACACCCTCTGCACGCGCGCCTTATCCCTGCCCTCGTCCTTAGCATCAGCGTTCTTAATCTCTCCTTCCTCCCTGCCTATTCGGGATCATCTTCCTACCTAGGACTCGACTCGGAATACAGCTAGCTTAGACTCCTAATAGCACTATATACCGCCGTGCCCATACTATCCTCTATCCTAGATATTATGCATATATCAACGGTACGTGCTCACTCATCCTATGAACGCACGCTAATAACAGTTGACGACACAAATAGGTCATGCTTTCCAGCGTCCAAATCCTTTCTATTGTGAACTAGCACGTGTGCCTGTCCAGGCCAGCGAAACAAGCTGACGTAGCAGATAATAAAGCTGTTCGTTTTGGGCAGGGCGCCCATAGACTCGACAATGATAAGAGCGGTGGCTTTAGCATCACTTGGGTCACCTTGTGTTATGCGTGGGCACAAGATACGATCGCTTTAACGTTAGACGCCATGAGCGCTGCCTTCGGCCTGCCACCCGGTCGATTTCAACATAGTTCAGGACTCCTGTATCGTACTTGATGGGACGGGACGCGAAGGCCCGCGGAGATGGGCCATGTCGTTCGCTAGAGACCTGGAACTAAGGCCAGTCAATCCTGGGCGGCTCTTGGTCTTCTCGGGGCGCTATGCAATCAGTCTCTGCTGATGGTCTTCGCAAGCGGTCTCGGACATGGAGTCCAGGGTAGAGGAGGGGCTTAAGAATTCTTAGACTCTCGACTCATGGGATTCGGGTGACTGCATGCTCGGAGGCGTTTTCAAGCATCGCAAAAATACAGCTCAATTCGTTTGTATAATGCTCTCAAGATAGCAGTCAATACGTCCGACAAGCTTAGCTTAACACCGCTTAGTCCAGATCCTCGGGGGTATAAATAATCGCCCCTGTTGCCTGGTCCTTGTGCACCTATCTCTATTCACCCTGGTCCTAGCTCTAGAACCCAGGGCCTAGGTCTTTGCTAAATTCTACTTTAGCTTTTCCGGCTAGGATATCCAAGGCGGTACTAAGGTCGTCTCCTATGCTTCGATTAGTAGTATAATATAAGTAGTCTTTAAGGCTTCTCAGCGCTATTGAATCTGCCTTCGTATTCTTAGTTGTGCTGATGGGACTGGTAGGGTTCTCCGGAAGCGAGGTGATGTTATCCCTTGAAGACGTATTACGAGGCCTCTAGATAACGATCGTGCCCGCGTTCTCCAGCTCCTGGACTGAAGGAATGTCTTCGCAGTCGATCATAGCACATAAAGAGGCGGGCGAAGCAGGATACCCGTCGCTTTGACAAGGACCTCCGGGGTTGTTAGTTATTTCGGCAGCCAACTTTGATAGATTACGTCCTGTTAACGGCAGAAGACCGTCAACCTGATCCAGCGGATGGCCGTTAACAGATGTGACTGGCATTTTGTCTGACAAGTCACCTGTAAACGTGAGCTGAACCTTGCGCAGCTGTGGGCAGACCTACCGTGACACATTGTGACTTGAGTTCACAAAAGCAAAAGGTGGTCCGTCTTCAAGGAGACCGTAGTGGAATCTAATTCGGCGCGTGTTGTGCGTTTGATCCTCGGCGACGATGGGAAGCTGTCTCTGCTTGAATACTGCTTTTTATCTGCTTGCGGTGCATTGACCGAAGTCGTACGTCTTTTCAACCAGCTGATAGTCATTCCAGAGAGCCATCAGTCTGACTGTTGATTGAAATGGAAGTGTATCGTACCGATATTAGAATGTAATTACAACGGCACTGAGGCGGTGCAGCCGCCCGTGCCTCAGTTATCCAGGGTCGGCGACGTTGCCAGTAGGCGAACCAAGCAGCTTGGGCCTCAAGGACGAACTTGGATGTTTGGAAATGACCATCGCTTCTTCTGGACTCGATGGGACACCAACTAGCTTCAGCTGTCATGAGACAATATTCCCACTGATGGTCCGCGCCGACGTTGTTCGATGCGAAGGGTTTTTTTTCCAGAGCAATCTTGTACGTTCGGCAAAGTATTATCCAGATTGTGTAAGTTGTCAGTACATTTGTATCTCTTCTAGCACCATTGTTTGTAAAGTGGTGGCATTAGCAGTTGAAACCTAACTTTCTTGGCTCGCGTCATTGCCTTCGTATCCGAGTTTTCCCACACGCTTGCCAAGGTGGTCGTGTGCGCCAGTAGTCAGCGGATACCAACAAGCCCTAACCAAGGGTAGGCCAAGAGAACAACTAAGGGAGAGTTCTCTTTATCTGAGGCACAAAAGCGTTGGAGAGGACTTTTTTATAGGTCTGAAATAATCGGGGTCAACGAGGAATTCCTGGCGTCGTGAGGCGGGGCTGGGGCACTTGGCTTGCTGATTGATGCCGGATGAATTACCCTGCGTATATGTTGCATCTCACCATTGTGGCAGGCGTTAACGCGTAGAATGAGGGATTAGTTTGTCTTGCCCTGGATTGAGCGACGCGTAGTAGAGGATGTTTCCTAACACATAAATTAGGGCTGGTAGCCATTACTAGTGTTCCGAAATTTCTGCTTTTTCTGAAAAAAGCAGTGCTTTTGCATTAGCTAAAAAAAAGCAGGAAAAAGCTGCTTACTTATAGTGCTAAGCCTAATTCAGACTACTAAAAGTTATTCTAATCTAATATAACTACCTACCTTAAAGAAATTACTTAAGTTTTAAAACTTCCTATTTATATATCTAAATCTATATACTATAAAAGCGTAAATAGTAGGAATTAAACTTATAAGCTCTTATATATATAGTGTTAGTAGTATAATATATATAACTAACTACTATATTATATAGTACTTAATTTAAATCAATATAGGTAAATAATTATAAACTATATACTTATTCTTCTTAGGGTTTTAGTTCTTAAATATCCCTACTTTCTATACCTTTCCCTATATATATACCTACCTAGTTAGGCTTAGGGTACTTACTTTTAGTTAATTAGAGGCCTTAGCGAGGCCGAAGGGAGATATGCTTGCTTAAGCTTAAAAAAGCAGTGCTTTGCTTTGCTTAAGCCTAAAAAAGCACGGGGGTGCATTTGCACCTTCGGAACCCTAGCCATCACATGCGGACTTCCAAGCTAGTGACGTAGATGACCTTGTCAAATCTTTGTACGCGGCAAGTGCGCGCAAAAGCAGCAGCAACTATGGCGCAATAGCGTGACACGGACATTAGCCACTTTTAGGTGTAAATAACGCGTAGATCTATGCGCAGAGATTTCTGGATAGCTATATATATAATATATTATTATTTTTATACCCTATACCGTACGATTTAATAATTAATAGTCTAATTATTATATATAATACTAATTAAAGCTATCCGGACGAATCTATAATATTAAATTCACTTATATATTATTAATATATAAGTCTATAGCAAACCCTCTATTACGAGTATAGCTATAGCCTCTAGCTCCTTAACTATACTTAATAGTCCGGCTAAATAGCCCGTTATAAGGAATAATAGCAGGTGCAGAGTATAGAGCTACGCTATTAGTAAAACGTTAGCAAATTAGTAGTAAATATATATTCCCTTAAGAAAACTCTATAAGCTAGAGACTCAGAAGGTTAAGTAATAGTTGAATATAATTATATATACCTACGTTTTAGTATTCTAGCCCTTCCTAGTTTAGGCTTATAGCTATACTCTTATAACTCTATTACTTCTACCTTAATTTAAGAAACTAGCGCTAGTTAGAATATTTAGAATAAACTAGTAATAATATACTAATAAATTAGTAACGGAGTTTAATTATAATAAACTCTAGGCTAGGTATATACAATATCACTAATAGGGTCTTAGCTAATATAATATAGGTTACGTCTTGTTGAATAAACTCGGGTCTAACCCCTCGCACTTACTAAGCCTGAAGATATAAGGAATATAGCGTAGATATTATAATAAGGGGATAGAGAACCCTAGTAATAATATAGCAGGAGAGATAACCCTAAGGGGGCAGGCCTAGTCCTAGATAGCGCTAGAATAAGTAGACTAACCCTCGCTTAGTAAATAAATAGCAAGTAGTAGCTAATAGGGTACCTTGCTTAAGACCTCCTAAGAAGCTAGCGTCTTAGGTATCCTTACTTAAGTAATAGGACTATTATAGAGATAGTAAGAGAGCCTTATAGAGTAGATATATCTATAATAATAGTAATATAAGGAATAAACTACTACCCTATTATAGGAACTTACTAACTACCTAGTAACGAGGTACTTATAGAGAGAATATAAGAAACCCCCTATATATAACTATTATATTATAAGTAAGGATTTTACTATAGACTAGGCTAGTAACTAGATCTTGGTAGTTCAAAATAGATACTAACTACGTGCTAGTAGTATGCTAGAGTAATAGATCTAATAAGTACTTATAAAGATAAGCTTATCCCTATAGACCTAGTAGTAATACTATAGGGCTAGGCTAGAAAGAGACCTAGCTTAGGCTAACTTTATAGCGTTCGTTTACTAATACTATATTAACCTAGAGCTTTAAGAGTAGAGGTATTATAAAAAGCTAGATATAATAAAGGAAAAAACAGATATAATTATTAATATAGGTTTTTACTAATTAATTAGTAATATATTAGAACTTAGGTATAGTTAATATCAAAGATAGTAAGGCTAAGGCTTATATATTATACTTCTAACTAGCCCCCTTTTTATATAAGGAGCTTAAATATTAAAAGGTTAAAATATAGAGACTAAGGGATATAGCTATAGAAGCGGAATACTTATAGGAGATATATTACTAATAAGATAGCGAGATCCTATAGAGTAAAAGCAGGAAGCGATATATAAGTAAAGAGTATATACTAAGGGTCCCCCCTATAGCAAGGGTAAGCTCAAAAGGGGGCTAGTAGGGCTCTAGCTATAAAACTACGCGAGGTTCCTAGGGCCTAATACCTTACTAACTAGTTAGTAGCACGTTATAGGGATCTAATAGGAGCTAGCTTATATTTAGCCCTAGTATATAACTTATAATATCTAACCCCTTAGTATACTTTAGCTATAAGAAGAAAGGGTATAAGAGGGTAAACTACTTACATAAATAATAAAGTATAAATAAAATACTAATAAGATACTAAGCGTTTATTAAGAAAGCGAGGGTTAATATAATCTAATTTATAAGGGAGGTTAAAGAACTTAACTTATTAGAAAACGAGTAAGCTAGGGGATTATACTAATAACCCCTATACTTATATTAAAACTAGATATCCTCCTAAGGGGAGATATTATAAACGAATAGGTAATTATTCTCTAGAACGTTACTAAATAAGAAATAGTAGTAGATATAGATTCCTATTCCTAAGTTAATATTATTAGTAGTTAACTAGTAAAGCCCTTATAATTATAACCTATAGTAGCGGGCACCCCTATATTAGAAGGGTTTAATAGGTCCTCTATAATAAGCTAAAATATATACTAGTTAACCTTTTTCCTTATTAACTTAAGGGGATAACTAAGGAAGATATAGTAACTCTTTACTAAAGCTCCCTACCCTAAAGGAGCAGGGGACCTCCTCTTATTATAATACTCTATAGGAAAGGAGGGTATTATAATTAATACCTAGATAAATATCTAGGAATATAACCGCCTTCGTATTACTAAGCTATTAGTATTTATATAAGAGGTTATTAAGAATAGCTAGAGAGCTTATATTATATATATATTAGGGAATATTACCCCCTATAAGCTACTAATAGAAGCCCTAGGTAAAGAAGATACTTTAGAGGGTAAAGTAGAATTACTACTAGAGCTACTTAGCGAATAAGTAATATTTAATAAGTAGTTAGTAAAGGAATACCTAGCTCTAGAGGGTATAGAATATATTATTAACTTAGTTAAAAAGAAGAAACCTCTATATAGGCCTATCTACTTACTAAATAAGTACTAGCTAGAAAGGCTCTACTAATATATTACTAATAACTAAGTAATAAAGCGGATTTAACTCTTAATAAGCAAGGCGGGCGCCCCTATTCTCTTTATACCTAAGAAGGATAGATCCTTCTGCCTTTATATAGATTATTAAAGCCTTAATAAGGTAATACTAAAGAACTAATATCTACTCCCCCTTATTAGTAAGCTATTAGATAGGCTTTAGGGAGTAAAATAAATGTTAAAAATTAACCTTTAAGATATATATTATTCTATCTATATTAAGCTAGAAGACTACTAGAAGATAGCCTTTAGGACTTATTATAGGTATTTTAAATATACTATTATACTATTTAGACTTATAAATACCTTAGTAACGTTCTAGGTATATATTTACTAAGCGCGTGCTAAGCTACTAGATACTTATTATATTACTTATATAGATAATATTATAATTTACTCTAAGATAAGGGAGTAGTATATAAAAGACCTTTACTAAGTACTCTATAGGCTTTGCTAGTAAGTGCTATATACTAAGCTTAGTAAGTATAGGTTCTACTAATAATAAGTAGAGTTCCTTAGGTATATTATTATACTTAAAGGTATATTAAGAAACTATACCTATATGGAGGCTATTATTAAATAGAAGCTACCTAAGATATATAGGGAGATCTAAGTCTTCATAGGATTTTATAATTTCTACTATAAGTTTATTATAAGCTATTTAGGTATTATAGCCCCTATTATATCCTGACTAAAGGGTAGTAAGAATAGTAAGAAAGGAAGCGAATTTTACTAGCTAGAAGAGGCTTAATAAGCTTTTAAATAGCTCTAAGCTACTTTCTACTTAGTACCTATTCTCTAATATTAGGACCTAACTTATAAAATAAGGGTTAGATAAATACTTCTATAAAAGCTATATCTAATATCCAATTATAATATATTAATAGCTCGTAGTAACTAGTTACTTATTATTTATAAAAGCTTAGTAATATTAAATAGCGTTAGGGAGTAGGCTAATAGGAGCTTCTCGCTATAATTAAAAGCCTAGATTACTAGGCCTACTACCTTTAAGGTATATTAAAGAAGTTTATAATCCTAATAGATTACTAGACGCTAAAGGGAGTTATTAGCACGTTAGCGCGGGACCTTTAGGGAAGGCTTACTAAATAGGTATATAAACTCTTAGTATTTAACTTTAACTTAGAGTATAGGTTAGGGGTTATAAACCTAGTAAATAGGCTATTTAAAAGGCTAGACTATATAGAGGGGGAGGTAAAATATAACGATATACTCCTAACCCTAGTAAGGAAGCTAGGGTTTATTAATAACCTACTAATAGACCTCTAGATAAGTATTACTACTTTATAAGGTAATATAGAGACCTTAAAAGTATTTATTAATACTATAAGGGCTAATATAAAATAACGCCCCTTTTAGATAGATAGCTCTAGGGGTAGAGACGCCTCAGTCTCTAGTTAGTATAGCGCTCTATAGTATATTAATACTACTATAACTATAGTAGCTATAATAACTTAACGCTAAAGAGTAAGAGAAGATATAGAGAACGCTTAGTAAGAGGTTATTAACCTAGAGGACTTACTCAGAGCTAGGGTTATTATAGTATAGTAGTATATCCTACGCTAAGTTATAAGGGAGCTTATAATAAGTGAAATAGTATATAGTTAGTAACCCTCTAAAGTAATAGAAAGTCTTATCTATAGACTATAGGCTAATAACTTATACTACTAAACCTAATTAGAGAGGTTATATAGACTAGCTAGCGATTATAGGGGCTATATAATTCATAGCTATAGAACCTTATTCTATAAGGGAAGGTTAGAGATGCTATAGGAGAGGTCCCTAAGACTTAAAATCCTTTGCTAATACTACGATAACTATAGGGTAAGTTATATAAGGGTAAATAAAACTACTAAGTTAATCTTAAGGAAGCTCTATTAGCTAAACCTAGCTATAAATATATATAATTATATTATAGGGTGCTATATATACTAAGGGATCTATATTCCGAGGCATAAGCCCTATAGAAAGTTATACCTACTACCCCTACTAGCGCACCTATTTTAGGAAATTAGTATAGACTTTATTACTAGACTACTACTAAGCTATTAGTATAAAGATAGGGAGTATAACGTAGTTCTTATTATTATATATTAGATAACTAAGTTTGCTATATTTATCCTAATAATAAAGTAGCTAATAGCTACTAAGTTAGCGCGGATTATTGATAAATAGGTTAAGTATTATGTTAATACCCTAGAGGGTATTATTAGTAACTAAGATAAGCTCCTTATTAGCTAGCTTTAGGAGGAACTTATAAGAGAGAGGGCTATTAAGCGCTACCTCTCTATTATATATTACCCTTAGACCGATAGGTAGTTTAAAAGGATATACTAGATATTAGAAAAGTACTTACAAGTATATGCTAGCGACTTACTATAAGAATAAGCTATCTAGTTACCTAAGGCTAAGTTTATATATAATAATAGTTATTATAGTACTACTAGCTGCTCACTAATAGAGGCCTTATATAGCTACTACTTACGTTATATAGAATATATAACCCCTGCGAATAGGGTTATAGTATAGGGTATAAGGGAGCAAATGAAATATATTCTAATGCTTTATAAGAAGGCTTAGAAATAGTAGTAGAAAGCTACTAAGGCGTAAGCTAAGTATTATAATATAAGGTATAAGGAATAGACCTATTATTAGGGATAAGTTATTAGGCTATTAATAAAGAACTCCTAGTTTAAAAATAAAAGACTAGCGCCTAGGTTTATATAAGTAGCTATTATAGAACTAGTTAGTATATAAGTATATAGAGTTAATTTATTATTATAATACTAAAGGATATATAATATATTCTTAGTTACCCTACTAGAGCTATAAGATAATCGCTAAGTAAGTAGCGAGAGCTTACTTATATACCTAGAGCTTGAGGACGAGCTAGAGGAATAGGGGGTAAAAGAGATTATTATATAGCAAGGCGTTAGTAATAATATATAATACTGAGTTAAATAGGTAGGATAGCTTATACAATATAAAATATAAAAGCCTATAGAGAACTTAGTAAACGCGCAAGAGGTTATTTAGAAGTTTAATAGATAATATAAGAGGGCTTATAAGAAGTAGAATAACTAGTTATTAAAACTATTATAATAGGTTAGTAATTATAAACTATAAGACTATAAAATAAAACTTAAATTAGAAGTAAAACGTTAATTAAATTAAGTAGCGAATTATTACTGATATTATAGTAAAAAGGGGTATTATCCTATAAAAGGGAAAAAAGAGCTAACTATCTAATTAGTTATTAATTTCTTAGAACGGCTACGGGGGCGACTACTATAATTACTATAACTATAAATAGTATTACTACGACTACTATAGCAACTAGTTACTAAACTAGCGCTATTAGTATCCCTACTATCGCTACCTATAGGCTAACTACTAGCTAACTCGCTACTAGCGCTACTACCCGACTCGCTACTAGAACTATTACTATTAGAGATAGTAATAATAACCTTAGCTCTCTTAGTCTTCTTTACTAACTCTTTATTACTACTTTAGCTATACTTAGTAGGAGTATAGAGATAGGAGGTATAGGAGATAGGGTAAAGACTAGTAATAGGAATAAAGTAAGAGGGGATATTATTAGTAGTATACTTAGCGAGATTTTCTTAAAGCTCCTTATAAAACCTAGGGAAAAAGGCGATATTACGCTTATAGGTATATATAGGGATTAGTCTTATTAAAGGGTTATTAAGTAGGTAGTTAATCTTATTATAGAGGTAGTTAATAGGATTATTATTATAAATATATAGCAGCTAGGTAGCGTTTAGGCGCTAAAGAATATTAACGCTATTATAAAGGGTATTAACCTAAAAGGTAGTAGTTAGTAGGTTATAATTAGCTAGGGAATAGCGAGTAATAGCTTATATAAACTAGGATATTAAGCGCGAGGTGCTTATAAATTAAAGCGAGCTCCTAGAGCTAAAGCTACTCTATATTATAGCTACTACTACTAGTAGTAGGATTATAGATAAGCTTAGTAATACGCTTCTATATTACTATATAGTTACTAAGTATAGCTAGATTATAATAATAATAAAGAGGGCTTAGGATATTATTATACTACTAGATCTAGATCTAGTAGAATATATTCTAAGTTATTTAGGCTACGCTCTAAAGCTCCTAAGGGACCTATAAAACGTTAATATATAGTAACCTATTAGTAAATTAGTAGAGACTTATAGTAGTATATTTCTTTTTATTAAAGTTATAATAGATATACTTCTATGCGTATTTGCTATATATATAGCGAAGGTAGATAATATCCTAATATATTTTATAAAATTAGCTCAGATAAGGATAGCTACTATTAGTATTACTAATAAGATCGCTAGAAAGAATCTTAGGATTATAGATATATTTTATAAGAACTACGCCTATATATATAATATAAGATATTATAGAGAGCTATTAATAAGAGGCTAGAAAAGGAGATAAGCGAGATTAGAAGAGAAAAAAGCAAAAGGGAGAAAAGCTTAATAATTATAATAAAAGCTTATAAAATAGGCGCTAAAATAGGAGAGGTAGCTAGATTAAAAAAGATTATAAAGAGGAGAAATCCTAACTAAGTTATAGACCTTGAAAAGAAAACGCCTTTTTATATTTTAAGTTACTAAGTAATAAGGCTAAATAATTACTAGTCATATATTACTAAATAGTTATATAACTATTAGTAACTAATCAAAAAATAATAGTAATAATTAAAACTTAAAAATACTTATAACGCGCTAGGAAAACGAAAATATATTATTCGCTATAACTACCTAGATCTAGTATAGAGGGCGAGAGTAAATAATATAATAAAGGCGTAGAGACACTACCCTATAGTTAGTAATAATATCTATAACGATATAGAGCTATATTACCCTACTAGTATGCTTTAGGGACTAAGGCTTTGGAGGGGGGGGGTAATTATAAGGAATAATAGTAGGTATAGAGTATAGAGCTACGCTATTAGTAAAACGTTAGTAAATTAGTAGTAAATATATATACCCTTAAGAAAACTCTATAAGCTAGAGACTTAGAAGGTTAAGTAATAGTTTAATATAACTACGTATACCTACGTTTTAGTATTCTAGCCCTTCCTGGTTTAGGCCTATAGCTATACTCTTATACCCCTCTAGTAGGATTGGACCTAGTATAGACTCTAGTTAATAGGACTATAGGAGTATATTAACCTAGAGGATAAGGAGAAGGAGGACCTTAATACTATCCTAAATACTATTCTAAGGAAGCTAAAGGTCTAGGACTACCTCTAGAAGGCTAACTTCCTAGTAGCTAATACCTAGAACGCTAGGATAGGAGGATCCTCTACCCTAGTATCTAATATAGCTTAGCTAGAGTTAGGATAAGTAACGTTAATAGGATCTAAGCTAGTATAGTCCTTTAATAACTTAATAAGACGAGACTAATATATATATATAACGTAGCTATTAATATATAAAGATAAGACAAAGGATATTAAGGACTTATATAAGCTTATAATCTGATTCGAGGACTATATTTAAGAGATAGTTGACCCTGAGTATTAATTAACCTCCTTTATACTTGAGAACCCTATTACTAATACTATTACCTAGCTAAAGGCGAGGGCTAGGATTAATAATACCTAGCGACTTAAGTTAGTAAGGGTAGTCTATATAGAAGTCTTTTAAATCCCTTATAAAGGAAAGATTATAACCTAGACGTTTACTATTAGATACGTTAATAAATATAAATTAGCAATATCTAAATTAAGAGTAGTTAATATAATAGAGTATAGTGAGAAATTAGGATAGTTTAATAACTTTATCTATACTACTTACTAAACCCCTCTCTCTTTATAAGCTATAATGTATAAGTTAACCTATAGAAAGGAGGCTAAATACTGAACTCTAAAGCTTAATAATCTTATTAAGAGCGTATAAGGTGAAGTCTTAGAAATACTTAACGCTATAACTTTAAAGTTATATATTATAAAGGGCGGGGCGTTTAGACTAATAATAACTAACCTTCTTATCTACGTAGTAGAGACTCCTTAACCTTAAAGTAAGTTAAGGGAGAGGTAGATTAATAAAAGGTCTAATAATCAATAAGATAAGAATAAGAAGGGAGTTAGTAAGCATTAAGTATATATAGGTTACTACTACCTATTAAAGTACTAGTATATCTTTATTAATAAGATACCTAACTACTAGACTCCGAATAAGATAGTTACTAACCTTATAAAGGAGCGATATAAGGGAGAATTAGTAGATAAGATTAACTATTTAAAGACCTCTATAAAGGACTAATAACTCTTAAAGAGATATAGAGGAAAGGCAGGAGTTAAGAAGGCAGTATTTACTATAACTTATACCTACGAGTTATGTGAATCAGTACTATTAGATTTAAGCTTAATAATTTATATTCTAAATAACCTTAAACGCTTTAAGACTCTATATAGCGCTTATAATAAAGACTTCGTCCTTATAAGATCTAAACTAATACTAATTAAAAGGTATAGATCTATAACTATAAACGTTATTAGACCTAAAGATTATCTAGTAAAACTCTAACTCGCTAATACTATTTATTATAATACTATAGTAAGTAATCTTATATCCTATAGAGGCTTAAAGAAGAAGGGTATTTACTAGGATAATAAACTAGATAACTACTACCTTTAATAACGAGATAGTACTTTTGTTACTAAAGTCCTTAATATCCATAATTAATACGTTCTTAAGTATATACTAAAGAAACCCTAAGTAGCGTTTTATAATAATACTATACTAATCCCCCTATAATATGATACTTATACTACCTCAACGAGAAGAAAGCCTAGGAAGGGCACCTATAGCAACTAGTACTCTTAACTTAGCTACGTAGGAGAGGCTATAATACGCTATTTAGAGGTAGCACCGCGTAGCGTAAGAGTAAAGGGCAGAATACCCCTAATAATAGTAGACTACGATATATATAGCCTAGGGAAGATAATCCGATAAGTATGCTAAACGCCGAGGGAGTCTATTGTAACCTTAACGCTAGGGAGATAAATAGCCCTAGACTTCTACTCGTTTAAGCAAGGGTATAGAGGATTTATAACCCTCTTACTCTTTATAGATAGACCGTTAGGTTACGCCTAGGACTACTACCTCGAAGACTGCTTAACTAGGACCCTAATAAAAGTATTTACTTAATTTATTAATATAGTTAAAAGGGAGCTAAAAGTCACGATTAAGGCATTCGAATATAATAACGAAATCCTGAAGTACCTAGAAGTAGAGAGCCTTATTAATACAGTCCACGAAGTAGGCGAAAATTATAGGTGAAAAATACTATGAATTTCAAAGGTTTTTTCCTTAAAGGCGATAAGCCCTTTTATAAGGGTTACGCGTTTAGGTACGTTTAACGCGTTAAACGCGTTAGACGCCCTTAAGCAGGGTAACTACGCTAAGCGCGTTTAGTATTAATTACCTATATAAAAAGAAAAAGGCGTTAACTACGATATATAGTATGAAATTTGATTTATACCTCTTATTATAATAATATACTAATAAGTAGAGCTATACTATTATATATAAGTAACTATATATAACCTTACTTCCTTTCTATTCTATGCGTTTTATTATATCTAGCTTTAGGCTAAGGGAGTCTTAGGCGTAGTATTAGTTATCTTTAAGAGGCCGGGGTAGTCCTTATCCTTATTATTAATAATCTCTTTAGCTATAACTAGGAGTTAGTTAATACTAATACTATAAGTAGTAGCTAGTTAGGTATTATTCTTATATTACTCTAGGAATAGGTAGTAAGATTCGTTACTAACCTTAGGGTATACCTTAGTAATGCTATTATCTTTAATTATAGTAATTAAAGCGGTGAGGGAGGTGATATTAGCGCGAAGGCCTCGAAGGTTAGTAGTATATTTATATTAAAAGTTAGCTATATCTATAGCCTTAGGGTTACTAAGGTCTAAGAGAGTATAGATAGCGCTTAAGTTATTACTATTAATTATAGCCTAACTAATATAAGCGTTATCCTTAGTATATATACTAAGAAACTTATATTATAGTATCTACTTAATAATAAAGAATAGCAATATAGCGCTAAACTCCGGGTTACTTATAATTTATTTAGTTATAAATAAGTTAAGGGCGCGGACGTATATATATAGACTAAGGATAATTAAGCTATTCTAGATAAGCGTATATAGGGTAAGGCGTTTAGTATAGTAGGTAGCTATAAGGTTAGTAGTATTAAAGAAATAGAGGCGCTAAAGGTATATATTAATTACCTCTTAAGTAGTTAGGAACTTTATATAGGAATAGGTAAGGTAATAGAGGCTAGCGATATAAGTATAGGATTACTAATCTATAATAACGATCTTCTTAATATTAGTAGTAGTATTAGGCGTCTTAGTAGAGCTAGGCGTATTAATAGCGTTAAAGGGGCTAATATTAGAGGAAGGATTAATATTAGAGCGATCCTCTAGGCTAGTAGCTAATACTATATACTTAGTAGAAGACCTAGTAATAAGGTATTATTCTAGGCTAAGGAAGCCTAGGCTCTCTTATATTAGTCCCTAGGGAATAGTTACTATAATAAACTTAAACTTATTAGTAGCTAACTTAATAAATTAGCCTAGGTTAAGGGTAATAGCGCTAGTATTAGTAATATAACCCTTAGAGAGCGCTATAATTAGAGCGATCTAGGTCTCCTTATATCTATTAAATAGTATAGTAATATAGCTAATATATTTACTATAGGCTTATATTCCCTCGATAGCCTTAATAGTATCTATTATATTAGGGGTGCTAATGCTAGTAGCTTGCTTCTTAGGAGTAGCTATCTTATTAGTCTTATTCTAAGTAATAGGAGTTAATCTAATACTAGTTATAATAATATTAGTTAATAGTCGAGGTTTAATATATTTAGTAGTATTAGTAGCTTAGTTAGGTTAGCTAGTATTAAGGGATAGTTTAGGCTAATTAGTATTAATAGTCTTATTAGCTTAGTCGTATTTAGTAGTAATAGGTTTATTATTTCTACTTAAGGCTTCTCTAGAATTAATAGAAATAAGCGTACTAGTAATATTAATAGCATAATATAGGTTATATTTAAGGGAGTTCTATATAGCGTTATAGAGGGATAGCTACTTAATATTAAAGATAGCGTTAGGGAATTAGTAGTAGAACTTAATTTGGTTTATAGATAGTAGTTAGGTAACTAAGTAAGTATTAGTACTTAAGTAGTTAATAAATAGGGTACTAGAAATATTATAACTAGTTCTATAATATTAGGTCTCTTAGTTAAGGGCGCGCTTAAAGATTTCTTAGTTATAAACGTAATATCTAAGCTTATTATAAGGGATCTTAACGTTAAGTAAGTAGTAGCGAATATAGTTAAGGGTAATATACTTAATATCTTTATATTTAAAGCGTTATCTATTTATAGTAAATTAATACCTAGGTATATATAATATAAGTTACCCTAGTAGCGCTAAGTGCGTAATAACGTAGAGCGTTAATAAGATTTCTCAATATCTTAATAAGGATAATAGTAATAAAGGGAGATATATAAGAGTAATAATAGTATAGTAACGGGGTTAAAAGCGTTAACGCTCTTTAGTAAAATATATATATAGAGGAAAACTACGCTTAATACTAAGTAGGTAAAGGCGGTAGTAATAACTAGTAGGGTTACCTAGTAATATAAATTTATTTTATATATATATACTTAAGCGCTAATTTTTCTTATTAGTTAAGTAAGAGTAGGGGTTAACCTTCTAGCGAGGAGGGCGGTCGCGTTTATAAAGGTTCTTATAGTACTAAGGGCAGAAGGAGTTTAAGAGGGAAAGCATAATAAGCGTAGTTATCTTTACTAATAAGATAGATATAAATATTACTATTATTAAGGTAAAGTTCTTAGACGCGATAGGCGCGCTAAACGTCTTTATTTTATAATAAAGCCTTAGTTATAATACTCTTTATAGTCTACTTATCTATTTAAAGTATTTTAAGCAGCGCGTTCCTTATTTATAATATATATTATATTATTCCCCTAGGTTCTTATAGGGCCTTCCTCTTAAGCGCCTTAGTAGTTTTTTACTAAGCTCTAATACTAGTTTAATACCCTATTAGATAAGTCTTTAAGCTTTTACTTATCTATAGAGCTATTCTATCTCTTATTCCTTATTTTTAAATATAGTAATAAGTTCGTCTGCGTTTATAGTATCTTTATCTATCTAAATAATATATATTAGTAAGTAACCTTTCTATTTAACTAGATATTATACCTTTCCTCGCGCTAGGGTTCGCTTTTTAAGAATACCTTTAATCTTAAAATACTTATATACTTTAAGCTAATAAATATTATTATCTTCCTTAATATTAACTAGGCCTTAGTAGTTATTTTAATAGTTAAATAGGTTACTACTAGGGGCTAGTACTAGTATAAGTTAGATAATAGATATAACCGGGTAAATATTTATATTAGGTAGAATATCGAGGCGGTATACTAACTTATTAATATATTTAAGGACCTTAAATAGGATATACTAATAGCTATACTTTAGGTTTAGTCGTCCTAGTAGATAATATCCTAATCCTATCTTAAGATATACCTAGTCGCTTAGCTTAAAGGTAATAAAACGATATCTTTTATTATACCGTTCCTTTATATATAGTTAGGCTATTATAATTAAAATCTTTGCTTCCTCCTAGAAGATTTTATAGTTTATTTTAGGGTTAGTATTACCTAAGATATTTAACGCGTTATTAGTATTTTTACTATATAGGATTTAGTTTAGTAAATAACTAATAACTTATAAGTAGGCGTTATTAAGGTTATATTAAAGGCTTAGTAGTAATAATACCTAGTTATTATTAACGAGGTTAAGAAAGTAATAAATAGCTAGTTTAATAGTTTGATTTTTATATTCTAAAATACTATTAGTTTATAGATAATATATAGTTAAGAATCTTAATTAGTTATATAATTCCGCCTATAGTGCGGTTTAAAACTTTAAAAGGAACTTTTAGTTATAATTAGATATAATAGCTTTTAGTATCCCCTAGTTACTATACTAGAGGTTATATAGAAGGAGGCGTCCCTAGATCTTAGCGGTATATATTAAGTAACTTAGGATAAGGAGAGTTACTTTAAAGAACTTATTAGTTATAGTAAGTACTATATTAAGAAGTAGAAAGTTCTCTACTTTATAGCCTGAATACTATAAAGGTATTTTAGGAAGTCTAATAATAAAGTCTATTGTAATTATATAAAAGGGGATAGCTAGTATTAATATCGGCTACATCGCGCTAAGTAGTGGTTAATATTCTATATTTATTATTCCGTATTATAAGTAGTTAGCTACGTAATTATTAACTTATTATTTAAGACGTGGTATATAAAAGTGTTTATTAATAGCTCTCTATATCTATTCCTTATTAAAGTAATAGTAGTTATTATAAGCTTCTTTAATAAGAGGCGTTACTAACTCTTTTAGTATATAGAGCCTTTATTTATTAATATAGGGGTTAATATAGTAAAGAAGATTATTATATATAATAAAGTTAAGGTCTATACTATCTACCTTTTCGCAGAGTATCTTATATACTCTGCTCTAGGACTTGGAGTTAGTATATAATTAAATAAGTTTAGCCTTAAAGTCGTTATTAAGAGATACTTCTATTATAAATTTAATACCTATTAGTATATTATCCTATATCTTATCGAGTTCTCTAACGTTTTTAATAGGGATTTTTATTATAAGTAGGTATAATAACGCATCCGCTATAATATTTAACGTTCTAGGGGTATAATAATATACTAGGGAGAACTAGCTAAGATATTCTAATATAATATAAGTTATAAGTTAGACCTCGTCTTATCCTCTAACTATAGCGACGTTTATTTAATAATATTATATATTACTAAATAGTTAGTAAGTACTATTATAGGGTCTTATCTAGATAAATATAGCATTAGCTAATACTTCTTTACTACCTATACTAAGTACGCTATCTCGAGTTTAGTAAGCTAATACTTCTAGTTAGCTTAGTTAAGAGCCTTATTAATATAAGTAATTAGGCATATATCGGTACGCTTAATTAGGTCGCAAGGTTTCTATTGAATATAGTTAGCTAGCTAGAAGATTAGCGCGGAGTATCTATATTCCTTTAATAAGTTAAGCTATATAAATAACTATTTATTAGGGTTATAATAGAATAAGGCGTTATCCGCTATTAAAGTATCCTTAATATTATTAAAGCTAGCTACTTCTTCTAGTATAGGTTTAAAACTTATCTTTTAATAGAAGAGCTTTCTTATAGCGCCTTTATCCTTCCCTTAAGCTTAGGCTTAGGCGAGTAATATAGTTTTATACTATTAGAGTAATTAAATATAATAATTATAGTATAATATTATATATTATAGGAAACTAGTTACGCCTATCTAGTATTTAAGCTAGTAGAGGTTATAGGGGCACTTGATTTTCTTAATAGTATTAATATAGTCTTAAGTATTTAATAGTCTAAAGGCGTTAATAATAAAGCTAAGTAGCTTAATAGAAAGATATCTAACGAATAACTCCTTTACTAAAAGCGAGAGTCTAATATTCGCGAAGAGTTTAAGAATTATATTAAGGTACTTAAGGTAGGTATTAAGGTCCTTCGAGGTAATAATAATATTATTAATAAACGCGTAGGTATATTCCTTATATAGTCGTAGGAGTCTATTTATAATATATTAAGCGTAAGCAGGTAAATTATAGAATCCTATAAATACTACCTTCGAGCGTTCTTATCCCTAGTAGCTAACTATAGTAAATCGATCTTAATATTCCTTCTTAATAAGAAACTAATAGAAGAAGGATCGAGCGTTAACTATAGTAATCTATAGCTTACTACGAAGCCGTTTAATAATATCTTATTATAATAGTATAGGGTATATATTAGGGATAGTAGCCTTATTAAGAGCACGTAGGTCTACGACTATATAACCTTTATGCTTACTATCTATAATTCGCTATATAGCGAATATAGGGGCTCTGAATAATATAGGTCTAGAGTTACCCTATTCTATATAGTTTTAAGCATAGAGCTTATCCGAAGTTTTATTAATAAGGTTCTTATCTTCTTTACTAATAGGATAAGGTTATTAGCTAATATTTATATTCTACTATCTTTTAATAGGTTCGACCTTAAGGTATTACTCTTCTAGAAGGTTAATTAGTCCTTAGTCCTTCTAGATAGCAGGGTAACGCGAGATAACCTCTTTAAGGCGTTATAAAGCTTTAGCGTCTTAGTTATAGATATATATACCTTCCTTATTAATAACTACTAGTAAGTTTTTAGGCTTAGTTATACCTATCTTGCTATTTAGGTTAATATTCCCCTTATAAATACCTCTACTATTTAGCGTTATATTATTATTAGTTACGCTATAGTTAACTTTATTAAGCTCGGAATTACGCCGCAGCCCCTTCGCAAAAAGACTATAACAAATTCACCTAGTTCGCAGGTATAATTTGGGAAATACTATATAGGTATTTTAACCTATACCCTCTACTAGTTAAGGAAAATAATATAGGAACCCTATATATTCCTACTACTCGTAAGTAAACCCTCTAAATATTATAGAGTCGGACGCGCGCCGCACCGGGGCTAATTATATCAGAGCTGAACGGGCTACTAAGGCTCTTATAGTAATACCCTTACTAAACCTTCTAGTAAGGTGCTACGAAAGCTACTATATAAGATAACTTCTTAACCCAAAAGGTTAACCTTCTAGTAAGGTACTAAAGGTAAACGCTACTATATAAGAGGTAACTCCTTAACTAAAGAGGTCTTTCCTAAGAGGTTCTTATAGCTAGAAGTATAAGAAGCTCTACTGCTACGAGCAGGGCCTTATACCTCTCCCTCTTCCTTATCTAACCTATAATAAATCCTATTATATCTTAACTATATTAGCACTAGACCCTATATATA
Source organism: Colletotrichum ledebouriae (assembly GCA_036785755.1). Classification (NCBI taxonomy): domain Eukaryota; kingdom Fungi; phylum Ascomycota; class Sordariomycetes; order Glomerellales; family Glomerellaceae; genus Colletotrichum; species Colletotrichum ledebouriae. The sequence goes on from JAVHLU010000162.1 coordinate 46,511, forward strand.
AAAACGCTAAGCCCGCGCGAGGCACGCCCTTTAATACTAATAACGCGCGAGAGCTCGCTAGAGAGTTTAGTATTAATACGATTAATAAAACCCGCTCCTTCTTTAACTACTCTATTATATATAGAGAGCGTATTATTAATATAGCCCTTAAGAGGGCTCTTATTAATACCCCTAGAGGGGATACTCGCTATTATATTATAGCTAAATAAGTAGACTTAGTAGTAGAAGCTAAGTAGGTCGTTATATACCCTATAGAGTAGCCCTTCTTTAAGTAGGTCCTCTATACTATTAAGGCAGAGGTAGCCTAGGCCCCTTAGGGGAATATTAGTAAGTATAGCTTATACTAACTGCTTTAATATAGAGAGAGCGTTACTAATAATAGCATAGCTATAAAGATAGTAACGACTTCTAGCGGATAAAGCAGTAATAGAGGCGGTATTAGTAGCGCGGGTAGTGCGCGAGAGGAAAAGTTAATAGTTTTATAGTCTATTAAATAATTAAAAACCACGTTATTATCGATATAAAGTTAAAGATCGTGAGGCTATCCAGTGGGGCATGTATAAGTGCGGCTATAGTTAGGAAAGGTAGTTAGTAAGATCACGTGACCGAAGGCTATGTATTATTAGGAGGCGCGGAGTTAGAAGGTCTGTTGCACTTAAGCAGGTAAAATCACTATGCAGTAGCCAGAGGCCTAGTTAACTTTATTACTAGTTAGGTTAGAGATTTCTACTTATTTATTAACTAATAGTTCTAGTAGCTAAGCGAGTATTATAAGCTTGTAATTAGAAAGGCTAAAAATAGCGTAATATATTAGATCCTTATATAATAATATTAAAAAAGCTATTTATAGTTAATCGCGAGTCTTTAGTTTAAGGTATCTATTAGACTTAAAGGGCGCTAGAGTTCTAAGCTTAATACCTCTTTTAATCTTTAATAGTTAAGGAGCGTTATTAATAATAGGAATAAGTAGTGAATTACCTATATATATATACGTGCACCCTTCGTGCTTTAGGCTAAATAGAAGGGACTCTATTTTACTAATAATATCTTAATTTAAATAGTAGAGCGATTATATAGCATAATAGTTATATTTCTCGCAGCATATATATTATAAACTTTTAAAGGGACTTTTAAATAGATCTAGGAGGGGATTTAAATATTATTACAGGATATAATTCGGACGCACAATTCTAAGTTTAGAACGTCGAGCCTATTAGGTATATTAAAGTCTTACCCTATAAGCAGACTAGTATCTAAATATAGGATAAGCTATATACCTATAAAGAGCTTAGTAGTTATTATATAGCTATTATATTATTATCCTCGCATAAGAATTATAAAGGTTACCTAGGTAATAGTCTTAAGGCTTCCTACGCCTTAGAGCTTGAATACCTTAGGTTCTCTTAAGAGGGTATAGAACTATCCTAGGCAGGCTTCGCTTATAACTAAGCGGTCTATACTAGTATTAATATAGACTACGATTAGAAGTCCGTTATAATAGCCCTAGATAATAATCTTAGCGTACGTATAGTAATATAAATATATAACTATATATTACTATAGCTTAATAGGACTAATAAGCGTTATATTTAGCTAAGGGGATAGAAGGGTCTAATATAAGAAGATACCCTCGAAGTTAGTATATAGCTTAGCGTTATAAAGGTAGGTTTTATATAAGTAGATTCTAAGATCCTTAAGGAGCGAATTTTAAAAGGAGTTAATATTAAAAATAAGGTACTTATCCTTATATCTAGGGATATAACCTAGAGGGTATTTATAGTAATAAGCGGGTTAAGTAACTAGGTTAATATACTCAGGATCGTCTTCCTATTACTCTTAGTTATCCTCGTTATTAGTACTAATAACTAAGTCTTCTTTATATAAATCTAAATCCTCGCTAGCTTTAATATACTAGATATAGTTAAAGTTACCCTTATCTAACGAAGTATATACTTCCTCTTCTACTTACTTATAACTAGTACCCTTAGTTATATAGGCTAAAGGGTAACTAGGCGGTTAAGGATATTAAACATATTAACTAGGCTATTTATATTAGTATTCAGGCCTTTATTATTAGTTAAATTAAATTTCCTTGCGAGCGGATAATAAGGGTTTAGTAGCTATATTAGCAGCTTGCTTTATAAGTCTTAATAGTAATAGGCTAGATATAGTCTCTTTTAGGTTTATATAATATAGGTAACGAGTAGCTATAGTATAGGCTACTTTTAAGGTCTCTTTTAGTAATAATTATATCGTAGAGGTTCTTATATAGGTTGCCTTAGTAGAGGGTTAGACTAATAATTACTAGGATCCTTTAGTAACTATTTAATACTAGCTAGGGACTATCTTCCATAAGCTTATAATAAACTTATCCTAGTTTATATTACTAGTTAGCTAAGGAATACTAATAGCTAGTTCTATATCTATCTTATTATAAGTAATAGTTAATACCTTAGTTTTGCTTTCTTTAATATCCTTATATAGTTAAGTAACCCTAGTTATCTAGTAATAAATATTATATCGATTATATATATTATATAGAGTATACCTCTCCTTAGTTAAATATACTTTAGCGATTTTATATAGTAAATAAAAATACTTAAGTAATAACTCTTTCTAGTAATCTAGCTTATAGTTAGGGTCCTTAAGTTCTACCTTCTTATTATATATTAGATTAATATAGTACTAGTCGGAGGCATACCTTAGTAAGGTTTAATATAAGTTAAGGGTAGCTATAGCTAGGTTCCTATTATCTAACTTAATCTAGCTATTAATTATATTAATAAAACGATATATATTTTAGTAGATAGTCCTTAAACTACTATAAATATATATATCTTTAACTTCGTTATTATATAGAGGCAGATTAAATAACCTAATTATATTAGTCTTAAATCGAGGAGTATTATACCTAGGTTCTATAGCTAACGTTCTAACTATTACCTATACTACCCCTTCTTTATCTATAGAGAGAAAGAATATAAGAAGGTTATAGCTAACTAAGAACCTATTAGGGTTAGATAATAGTTTAATAGTATCTCTTAGCCTAGCTAGTAGTTAAGGGCGTTAATTACCTTAGTTATTACTATTATTATAGCTAGGGCTACCTCTTTTATCGTTTTAACCCTTAGGGTTACTATTATCGCCTCTATTACTAGGATCTCTAGGTAGTATAAGTAGTAATAGTAGTAGAGGAGCGTCCTCTATATATTTAATATCCTAATTATATCCTTTGCTTTTATTAAGGTTTAATAGACTAGCTTCTAGTTCCTAGGTACCTATCTTATTATATTACTTACCCTAGCTATAAGTATTAGAGTAATTTTATAAGTTACTTAGCTTAGGTATAGGAGGGCTACTTATTCCTTTTCCTTACGTTAGGAATAAAGTACTTAATATATCTTTATTTTCTTTAAATAATATATAGAAAGTATTTAGGCTTAGCTATAGCGTTAATATAGTAGTTATATCCTTTAATATAAGTTTAAGAGGTAGGAGTTATAAGCTATTTATAAAACTTTATCTAAACTTATAATATTCCTCTAGAGTTAATAAGAGTGCTAAGAAAGCTTTAGGGATTATTATTATATTAAGTTTAGATATAGGTTTTAGGATATCTAGCTTATTTATAGCTTTAGCCCTTAGGGTCTTATAGCCTCCCCTCTCTTTATCCTCTTTAAAGGGGAGTATTAGGTCTAGAGTCTAGCTCTATTTAGTCTCTATTTTAATATATTAATTATAATAAGGGAGATTAAAGCGATACTACTACCTAATAGTATTAGTAAATAGTTATAAGTTAGTTATCTATACCTATAAGACCTTACCTTAAATATATTAAGTAGTCTAATACGCTTCCCTATATAATATTAACTTTTAAATATATCTATAGTAGTTTACTAAGTATTATTTAAAGTTCTCGCGAGTAATAGCTATAATACTTACTTTTATTACTAACCTAAAAAGGGTATAATTAGTTAGGGTAAGTAATATATAGAACTTATCTAGGTATTACTTAAGCGCTACTATAAAGTTTATAATAGTTAAATAGTTAATAAGTTCTAAAAGGTTAGACTTAAGACCTTCTTTAACTTTATAATTAGAAAGTAGCTTATAGGGTATTATTATTAGAGGTTTATTATCCTAATAAGCTATTCCTTAGTTAAGGAAATCTTCGAGGTTTAATATCTCTTAGGGATATCTCCTAGTTAAGGGAAACAGTAAAGGGTTAATATCTCTTATTAATTTTTCCTAGTTAAGGGAACGGGGGAGTTTAGAGGCTTTTAATACTATATAATACCTATAGGTATTAACTATTATAATACTACTTCGTATAAACTTAATAGGGTTAGCCGTTTATATAGTTAAGTACCTTCCTTAATTATAAGGGATATCCTTAGTTATAAGGGGATATAGCTAACTATTAAGGTCGTACTACTAATTAATACGGTCTACGAAGTAGGTAAAAATTATAGGTAAAAATTACTATAAATTTTAAAGGTTTTTTCTTTAAAAGCGATAAGCCCTTTTATAAGGGTTAACGCGTTTAGGTACGTTTAACGCGTTAAACGCGTTGGACGCCCTTAAGCGGGGTAACCGCGCTGAGCGCGTTTGGTATCACTTATCTAGAGCGCAGCAGCGACCTATATATATAACTATACTCTATCGCAGTTAAGAGGTTAGAATAGCTATACCTTGTTAAACTCCTACTAAGTATAGTACCTAGCAAAGTAAGAAGTTATTACTATAAGAGATATTAGGTTTAATAAAAGTACAAAATTTAATAGTAACGTTAATAAGTAGAAGGATAACCTCCGAGAGATAAACTAGGAAGAGATATATAACTACTATAATAACGTTATGAAGTTAGTAAAGCTATAATAGATACTAAACCCGGACGACGCCGGGGATAATGAAAAAGCTAAATAGTTACTACTAATTAATCCGATAGAGAATAATAAGGTTAATATACTAACTAAATCCTAGCTATAAGATAAGTTTAAATACTCCTAAGCTTAGTTCTAACTTATTACTCTACCTCAATCTCTACCCTTATTATTCTTCTAAGTAATAGAGGATCTTAAGGTAAAGGGGGGAGGGGTTATTACTACTATATCTAAGAAATTCAGGATTAATTCGAGGACCTCTTATAAGGTTGCATTCCTAGCTAGTATAAAGCTAAGTAAATTAACTAAGTAGCGAGACGACCTCTACGCCTACTCGCGGTCTAGCTAACCTAGCGCTAGTAAGGAGTATAACTAGGTATTAAGCCTTAAAGCTAGGGGCCCCCTACTTATTCTAATAGCGATAAATAATTCCGCTAGGGATAGATTAAAGAGGTATCTAAAAGGAACCCGCTAGAGGGATCTACTATTATTACCCTCGTCTTATAGCTAACTAGCTAGTTACTTATTAGGGGATAAGCTTAGAGAAGCTAAAAAAGTATATCTCAATAGTTATAAATAGTTAAATTTGTAGGTTAAAGTGCCTAGTATAATAGCACGAGGTTATAAAGTCCTTAGCTGCTACTAGGTATATACCTATAAGCTAGATAAGCATAGGAAACTCGTTAAAGTTAAAGCGAGACTTATTATAAGAGGAGATTAGTAGCCTTACGATCTAAGGGATACTTATGCTACTACCTTAGCTAGTATATCCTTTAGGACCCTTATTATAGTTATAAACTAGTTTAATATAAACCTCCTATAATACGATATAGTTAACGCTTTTATTTATGCTAATCTTAATAAAGAAGTCTATATAGAGATAGCGCTAGGGTATTAGAAGAACGGATGCGTTCTAAAGTTACTTAAAGCCCTCTATAGACTTTGCTATTTACTACTCCTATAGTAATAATACTTAGAAATAGTTCTTATAGTAAGTAGATTTAAGTAAGTAGCTAGTAAAAGCTACTACTAGTTTAATAGTAAAATCCTATTTTTCTTCTATATTAATAACTACGTATTTATATATCCCCCTTCTAAAGAGATTCAAGTAAGATAGCTAATTGGTAAACTCTCACTGCGATACTATTCTAAAGGAGGGAAGGATATTTAGTAGTTTCTAGGGATTAAAGTAATTTAAAATTAATATAACTATAAACTATAGCTCTTATAGTTATCCTTTTTAAGAAGCTATTAAAGCTCCTAACTCGTAAATCTATAAGAGATTATAAGACCTTAATTATATAAGAAGAACTCCTTCACTATAAAGGAGAGGTTATAAAGGCTAATATCACGAGATACTAGCAAAAGATAGGATTACTACTATACGCTATAGTAATAATAAGACCTAATATCTTATTTATAGTTAGTAGACTTACCTGCTTTAACTAAAACCCTAAGCCTTATTACTAATACGCTACTAACTACGTTATTCAATACCTTATATAAATAAAGAGACTATACCTAGAATATAGAGTCACTAAGGATTTAACTAAAGGCCTTAAGGCTATATTAAATACTAGTTTCGCTAATAATGTACTAGACTGCGAGAGTTCCTAATCCTTTATAATAAAGCTCTTTGGAGAGATAATATTATAGAGGGTAAATAAGCAAAATATAGTTACTATATTAACTATAGAGTCAGAGCCTCTTACCCTCTTCTAAATAGTAAAGAAAGAACTATTTATAAGTTAACTTATTACTACCCTATAAGTCTCTCTCTCAAATAATAAACTTATTAAACTTATAGGTCCTATAGCTATTAATATACTAAAAGTTATAATCTAGTAGAATAACTTAAAAACTATAGGTCTTATTATAAAGAGGATATTCTAACTATAGATAAAACTCCACTATATTAACATCTATAACTACTAACTATAGCAAGAGGTTATAGAAGAGTATATTGAGGTTATCTATACTCCTTTAGCTAAATTAATAGCAGATAGACTTATAAAACCCCTCCTATAGTAGTTTTATAAGAGATTTATCGCTTAGTTAGGCCTTATTAATAAGTTATAAATAATTATAGAGGCCTAGAAAAGAGAGGAGTTATAAGACGCTAATAGTAATATTAGGCCCGGATTTAAGTAGGCCTAATACCTAACCTAAAGGGGTAACTCTATAGTTACTATACTAGTTAAATTAACCTACTAAATACCTTACTAACTATAATATTATAATTGTATAAAAGAGAGAGCATTATGCCAATATTCAAGACCTTAAGTATATAATTTACTAAAAACTTAATTTATATAAGTTTGCGTATTTTTCTACCTTCTTATACTTAAGTAAGAGCTCCTCTTCTAATACTAATAATACCCTCATAAGCTATACTAATAAGACCTTGCTATTAGTAGTAATACCTCCTTAAAATACCCTATAAGTAGTACTAAAGACTAATAGAGAGTAGCAATCCCTCTTACTATAAATAAGTAATCCTATAAGATAAAGTCGTTAAATTAAGCTAAAATAAATAACTATTAAAAGAGCAATACCCTCTCTATATAATAATCCCTCTTACTAATAATATTTTTAAGTTAGCGCTACTCAAATAAGTCTATTATTACTAACTTTCTAGGTAAAGCCTATAAAGCCTTAAAGTAGATAAGAAGACTAAGTTATAATATTATAATTAAGGGCTAAGGGTCTAAATACTTTATAATAACCTATAGATAACATTAAGAGATAATACTATAGAAGAGATTATGAAATAAGTAAATAACGGGGTTATAAAGTCGTTAGTAGATATATTAGAGGTATTAGATGACTTTACGTTAAATAGATATCTTTAGATAACTTTGAATATACTAGACTTAAGCGGTTTAGAGTTAATTAGTAAACTTAGCTAGTTACGCCGAATTACGCTATATTATGCTATATTATAATAAACAAACAGAAGGGGCGTGTTAAATCGACCCTTGGCGTACGTAGTAACGCGCTAAGTTCGCGCAAAAGCAGTAGTAACTATAGCGCAATAGCGTGACATGGATATTAGCTACTTTTGGGCGTAAATAACGCGTAGATCTATACGCAGAGATTTCTAGATAGCTATACACACAGTATATCATCATTTTTGCACCCCATACCGTACGATTCGACAGACCTAGCCATCCAGAGCAACCAAACAATAAGGCTACAAATATAAATCAACGTCACCTTGGATGCGTTCGAGCATATGCCATGATTATAGAGCAACCGGGGCTAATTTCCTGTTGTGATGCCTTTAGTATCGCTCGTTCCCAGCTCGGCACGTGACTAACAATAGCTCCAGAGCGACCTTTTTCCAGGGGTCGTTCCTCTAACTATAGTTATAAGCAACTACGTTATAGCTAGTCTTATTATAATAGAATAAGCTCTTTAGTAACTATAAATATAGCCCTATAGGATATTTCTTAATAGTAATAAGCCTAGCTCTAACTAGACCCCTAATTACTATTTTAAAATAAGCCTTTATTATTAAAAAGTACTTATTAAAGCTTTCTCTCTCTTATTCCTTCTTTCCTCCTTATTATATACTATCCTCTATTATTATAAACTCTCTATTTCTAAATAACCTTAACTATAATATCTTCTACTACTATTATAATAATATTATACTAACTAACTATATATAGGGATTTCGCTACTTAGTATATAATAATCTAAGCTAAATCTTAAGCTACTAGAGTCTAGAAGTATATTACCTTAAAAAACCCTAAAGGACCTTTATACCTAGGTAAAACCTTATTAGAAACCCTAACTCTTAATATATATATTACTAAGTAAAACTAAGATATTAATACCTAGTATATATAAGAGAAGAGCGCTTATAATTAATATATCGCTCTATTTAACTAAGAGGCTCTAGAAGAGGCTATTACTAATACTACTTCTAGGACTACTCCTAAGTCTACTACTAGGATATAGATAATAAATAAATTATAACCCCTTTAGCTTCTAGCTACCCTAGTTATAATTAATAAGAATACTATAAGAATATAGGAATAATACCTAGAATACTCTTATTCGCTCGCTATATAAGAGTCTAAGTAAACCTATAAGGACTAATAGTTCGAATAGATTAACTATCTAGTTATAGAGATTATTACTTATAATATTATTATACTTATATATATAGAACTTCTCGCTAAAGGGGATATAACCCTTCGTAGCTATATTATTAATCTTAAATATTACTATACTCTAAGTAAGGCTAGTATTCTTATTACTATTAAAGAGGAGTATATCTAAGTCCTAGAGAAGGTAAATAGGAGTATTAATCCTAATACCTAAATTAAGGACTTTAGGGGTATTTACCTCTATATTACTTAGCTTAAGCTTCCTAAGGTAAGTAGTAGCCTTACTTTAAAAACCTTTCTTTAAGTAGTAAGTTATTACTTTATACCTACTTAGGCTAATATAGAGATTATAGATATCCTTAAATAAGAGAAAGCAGGGACCCCGGTCTCTAATATAAGCTAATATGCTAATATATTCGAGGACCTCTTATATAAGGATATACTCTACTTAAGGTCACGAGGATAAAGCACTAAGGTCTTTATAATGCTAGCTAGCTATATAGACGAGGCTAACCTATTAAGTATTCCTATAACTAGTAACTTATCTAGTAGTAAATAGTACCTATATAGGTCGACCTATTAATAGCTAAGTATTAATTATAACCGCTTAGAAGCCGCTTTAACTAGATATTACTAGAAGGGCCCCTATATATTAGTAATAGATATATAAGTAGCTTAGATTTATAACTAGTTAAATAATAACCTATGCTTTGCTAATCTCTATATAGAACTTACTTATAAGAGCTAGCTACGCCCTATACCCTATAAGGGTAAAAACTACTAAAATAATAAGGGGGGTAATAAGGGTTTATCTAAGAAATCTAATATAGCCCCTAGCCACCCTATAAATATAATAATAGTTACCTTCTATATAGCCCTCTTAAACGAGGTTAAGGATAATATAGTTAACTTAGATAAAGAGTACCTAAATATCTTTATAACCCCTTACTTAAGACCCTATATATTATATAAGTCTATAGTCCCAGATAACTATAGAGGGATATAGCTTATAAATAATAAGTCCCTACTGATTGCGAGGGGTTAGACCCGAGTTTATTTAATATAAGGTCGCTATAATACTATTTATTTAAGCTAAAGAGGAAAAAGGGGAAGTTTTCCTCTCTAGTAGAGATTTCGCTAGTCTATAGGGAATAACTAGGTAAGCCCTAAGTAAGCCCTAGGTAGCTCCTTAAGGCGGTAAACCTAGGTAGAAGCCTAGGTAAGCTTAACCTAGGCGTAGCTTATAATACTATCCCCCCTCCTAGCTAGCTCCCCCCTAGTTATAGGCTAGGTTATTATTATTATTTATAACTAGTCTATATAGGGCTTTATACCTATCTACTATAGCGATCTTTATAATAGCCTCTATAGGCTCCTAGGTAGGCTCTATATACCCCTCTTACTTAACTAGGACCTCGCCTCTCCGCCCTTACCCTATTACCTTCTATTATACTATATATATCTCCTCTATATACTACTTAAATTTGCTATTATTAGTTATAATTAGTAGTAGCTAGGGGTCTATCCTTATCTATGCGGGTAAGGGGTCCTCTAGTACCCTCTAGAGGAGGTCTATATAGAACCTTAGGTAGATATTACTAGGTATATCTAACTTAACGATATATAGGCTCGGGACTGTAATTATAATATATTTATAATATAATTATAATAGCTTCTTACTAGGCTAAGGGCTCTTATAGTTAGCTATTAAAAGCTAGACCTTATTACTTACCTAATACTCCTCTATAGGTATCTTATACTAGTTTGTATTTTCCTCGCTATACTACTAGGTAGCTATAATACTTATTTAAGTAAAGTCTACTACCTCCTATAGTCTTTTTACTAGGAGGGTAGCTACTATATCCCTAGAGGGGACTTCCTATACTATATTAGCTACTATAAGTATAGGTTTAGTATAATACCTATATCCTAAGAAGAATAGTAAGAGCTTAGCTATATTACTAACCCTATTATAGAGCGCTAGCTAGGTAGTAAGTAGGAGCCGCCCCTAGTTATCCTATACTTAGGTTATAAATATATATAAGATAGCTTATATCTCCTAGTTCTATCTCTTAGTATTATTATTAGTCTATAGGTAGTAAGTAGTACTTAATAGCCTCCTTATACTAGTAAGGCAGTAGAATTTAGCTTAGAAGTAGCTTACTTAGTTTAACCTTTAATTACTATTAATATTATATAAGAACCTATAGAACTTGAAGTAAGAGGCAAGGAACTAGTAGGTATAAGCTTCTGCTTCTATAGTACCTATCTCCTTTAGTATTACTAACTTACCTAGCCTATCTACTATAACCTATAGGTATTAGCTAGTATTATCATTTATAAGTAGTAAGTTTATAATAAAGTCTATTAAGAGGTCTAAGTATAACTAGGTAAGTATTAGTAGGGGCTTTAGGAAGCCCCTCTTAGCTTACCTCTAGATATATATCCCTCTATAGATATCGTAGTTCCTTATAAATCTCTATATTATTTAGAATTATTATAGCTAATAGAACTACTAGCTTACTATTTCTAGTATATTATTATAGCCTAGGTAGGTAGTTATACTTAAGTTATAGCTCTATTAGATAATCTTTATATAGAGCTCCCCTAGTAAGTTATTATTATCCTCCCTGCTAGGTACCTATAGCCTCCCCCTAAATATTAGCCTCCCCTAACTATTAATATTATACTTACTAATTTAAACCTTAGCTTTTATATCTAATAGAAAGCTCTAAAGCTAGTAGGTAACTATATAATATATAGCTTTATATATTATATCCTTACTTATAGTTTCTAGCTATAGCACCTATAGTTTAGGGTCGCTATTAAAGACTATAATATCTAGGATATTAATATAGCCCTTCTAACTTCTCCTTACTAGGGGGCTAACTATAGGGTCCCTATAGGGGTAGGCGCGGTTTAGTATTAGCTATAAGACCCTCCCCTACTTCTACTCGTTATCCTACCCTTATAGCGCGTCCTACTCCCTCTAAGAGAGGGTATTAGGAGCTATTACTTCCCTATTAGGGTAATATTTAATAGTAGAATTATACTAGGATAGCTCCTCTACTTACTAGCTCGAGCGCTTTATAAGGCGCTACTTCTTTATAAAATATTTAAGCCTCTAGTAGTTAGTTAGTACCTTAAAAGTAGTTATACTATATAGCTCCGCCCTCTCTATATATAAATAAGAAAGGATTACTAGGAGCTCCTTATTATAAATAGGGTAGTTATATTCTATAAGCGAGAGCTTTTATAAGTAGAACGCTATAGGGCGCTAAGTACTCTCTAGGTTATCTTATAAGAGCACCCCTCTTAATATAAATCCTAAATAGTTAGTTTTAATAATAATCTTATCCTCTAGACTAAACTAGTAGAGTACTAGCTATATATTAAAAAGCTACTTAAGATATAAGAAGGCGTATTCTTAATTATCTCCCTATTAGAATATTATATTCTTCTTAATAACTAATATAAGTAGTCTAATAATATCCTTATATTCTAATATAAATATATTATAATAATTTATAAACCCTAAGAAGCTCTAGACCCCCTTTAGGGAGGTAGGGGGTAACTACTTAGTAATTACCTAGAGTTACTTTGGGTTATAGGAGAGACCCTCCCCTATTATTATAATAAACCCTATAAACTTAACCCTCTTAACTAAGAATTTATACTTTATAAGGTTAAAGTTTAGGCCTATTTCTACTAGCCTCTAGAGGACCTCCTAGACCTTCTTCTTATAATCTTCTCTCGTTCTATCTAAGTAAATTAATATATTATTTATATAAGTAGTACTAAAGTTCTTAAAAAAGTCCTATAAGGTGCTATTAATATATTACTAGAAGCTAGTAGGGGTGCTAGTTAGGCTAAACTAGTAAATTATTTACTTAAGTAACTTATACTAGGTATAGAATATAATTCTGTCCTAGTACTCCTCTATTATTTTTAACTTATAGAAAGCTATTACTATATCTAGCTTAGTATATTTCTTAGCTATACTTACTTAGTATAGTATCTTAGAGATTAATAAGAGAGAGTAATAGTCTTTCTTTATAATTATATTAAGAGCTTTATAGTTAATATAGAAGTGAATTCCCTTACTAGGCTTCCTTATAAAGAGTACTAGTACCCTAGTAGGTAAGCTACTAGCTCTAATAAATCCCTTATTTAAGAGGTCTTATAAGGTCTTTTTTAATATTAGTAGCTTTTCCCTTAATATACTATAGAGGGGGCCCTAGGGGAGTAATAGCTCCCTCCTATCTAGTCCTAATATAAGGTTAATCTAGTAGTCTACCCCTAGTTACCTAGGGGGTAATAGGTAAGCCTTATTAGGGTTAAATAAGTTAAGAAACTCCCTTAAGACCTAGTTTAGTAAATAGTATTATTAATCCTTTTTTAGTCTTAGGTTTAAGGCTTTCTTAATATTAAATAAGCTAATAGCTTATATTAGTACCTCTTTAGTACCCTCCTAGTACTTACCCTATTATCTCGCTAGGTATTAGTAGATTATAGAGAATAAGAGTATATTAAGGAACCTCGTAGCCCTTATTTCTTTTATAAGGGGAGTCTTTTCTTAATCCTTTAGGTATAGCTTAACTTATCCCCTCTTATAATATACTTAGTAAACTATAGTATTATAAATAACCTAGCTCTATTCTCTCTAAGGGCGCCCTAAGAGGATATTAAGGTCTAGGCTATTAACTATATATATAAAGATATACTAGGTATAGCTACTTATTTCTAGGTTAAATACTACTATATCTAATATATTACCTAGTAATAATCTACTAAGTATATACCCTCTTATAAGTTAGTATCTCTTCTTAATATATAAAAAGTAGAGGTATTAGACTAGGGAAAAGTTAATTATTATATAAGTATTACTCCTAGTATCTACTAGGGTATAAGCTAGATATCCTCTATTAACTCTAACTTAAATAATAATAAGCTTATTATTAGCTAGTTATTCCTATTTATATTCTTCCTAACTTAATATATCCTCCTTAGTAAGCTCTAGGGCCTAATTTCGCTCTAGAGTTAGTCTTTTCCTAACTCTTTATCTTTTTCTAAGGAGTTAGTTATTACCTAGTAGTTATTTATAACCTTATAATATACTATTTCTTCTTTTAAAGTCTTTACCTTTATAACCCTAGGTAGCTAGTCCTCCTTACTAGGGTAGCGCTAAGTAATATAGCCTCTAGTCCTATAAGTATAATAGGTATAGGGGTCCCTTATACCCTTCTAAGGTTATTAGTATTATACTAGGGAGGTACCTAAGGAGGATCTAGAGTTTTAATAATTATAATATCTTACTTCCTTAACTTATAAGATATATATTACTCTAGTTATATAGGTATCCCCCTTAGTATTCTTAGTAGTAGGTCTCTAGTAGGTTAATAGGTAGTTATTAGTAACCTTCTAGCGCTCTATCCTTTATATAATACTCTAGACCTTTAAGAGCTAGCTATTATAATTAGCTAGTAAGTTAATAGTAATTAGCTAGTTCCCTAGCCTAGGGGTAAGGGAGGCCTCTAGAAGTAAGATCTAGACTTAGCTAGGCTAGTTTATATTACTTATATTAGCTAGTATCTACTTAAATCTTAATAGGAAGGTTACTAGGGATTTATTCTCTTTTTACTAGAGGGTTTATAATTAGGCTATACCTTATAACTAGATATTTAGGTCCTTATATATCTAGTCTAGGTAAGCTATAAAGTCCTTAGGGTTATATTTCCCCCCGCCCCCCCCTAGCTCTATAGAAGGTAGAGACTATTTATTAGGCTATAATATCTAAGTAGGAGTTAATAAGGTACTATACCTCTATATCTATAGTATAAAACGCCCTATTTATAGTAACCTTATGCCTTATTTACTATACCTAGGTAGTATATTCCTTCTACTTACCTAAAGACTTTAGCGGTAGGCGTAGTAGCTTCTAGTATATTATACTAGGTATTACTAGTACCTTACTAGTAGTACTTATAGGGGTCTGCGTAGCTATGCGCTAGCTATTCCCCTACTTAACCTCTTATAACTATTACTAGAAGGACTCTATTACTACTACTAAATTAGCTTATAATAGCTTATTTTAAGTTTTAGCTATACTACTATTAACTATCTTACTAACTAATAGGGAGCGACGCTCGACCTATTATTATTATTATTATAATAAGCCTAAATATATAAGGGGTTAGACCTGAGTTTATTTAATATAAGGTTACTATAATATTATTTATTTAAACTAAAGAGGAAAAAGGGGAAGTTTTCCTCTCTAATAGAGATTTCGCTAGTTTATAGGGAATAATTAAGTAAGCCCTAGGTAGGCCCTAGGTAGCTCCTTAAGGCAGTAAACCTAGGTAGAAGCCTAGGTAGGCTTAACCCGGGCGTAGCCTATAATACTTATCCCCTCTTTAATTAGGTATTATAATAAAGAACGGGTTAATTCTAGAATAGCTTTATACCTAATTATTATAAAGGGTATATAGATTATTAAAAATGCTTTTAATAGCTTAAAAAGCGTAAATATAGAGGACCTTATACTCTATAATATAGGATATATAGAGAGCTTTTATATCAATATTATCTCTAAAGCGCTACTTTAGAAGATAGGTATTTAGTATTTAAGGTATAACTATATACTTCGCTTTAGAACCTATAAGAATAGTATTATAGTTAAGAAACTTATTAGGAAGGCGAACCTCGCTTTTTTTAAATATAAGCCTCGTTCCTTATACTCTATTCCTAAGTAGATCCCCTAAAGTATTAATACTATTATTAATAATATAAACTACGTGCTTATAATATATAAGTATACCTCTTTTATACTATTATTAAACTAGAGCGATAATATAATACTTTAGTGCCTCTAAAGTGTGTACCTTAGCCCTGAGGCTCTAGAGTAGCTAGTATATTAAGCTCGGAATTACGCCGCAGCCCCTTCGCAAAAAGACTATAACAAATTTACCTAGTTCGCAGGCATAATTCGGGAAACACTATATAGGTATTTTAACCTATACCCTCTACTAGTTAAGGAAAATAATATAAGAACCCTATATATTCCTACTACTCATAAGTAAACCCTCTAAATATTACTATATAAAGTCGGACGCGCGCTATACTAGGGCTAATTATATTAGAGCTAAATAAGCTACTAAGGCTCTCGTAGCAACGCCCTCGCTAAACCTTCTAATAAGGTACTACGAAAGCTACTATATAAGATAACTCCTTAACCTAAAAGATTAACCTTCTAGCAAGGTACTAAAGGTAAATACTACTATATAAGAGGTAACTCCTTAACTAGAGAGGTCTTTCCTAAGAGGTTCTTATAGCTAGAAGCATAAGAAGCTCTGCTATAAGCAGGGCCTTATACCTCTCCCTTATCCTTATCCTTATCCCTTAACTATATTAATACTAGACCCTATATATAAATACGCTAAGCCTAAGCGAGGTATACCCTATAGTATAAATAATATAAAAGGGATTACTTAAGAGTTTAGCCTCGATATAATTAATAAAACCCGCTCCTTTATTAACTACTCTACTATATATAGAGAGTATATTATTAGTATAGCCCTTAAAAGGGCTTACCTTAATACCCCTATAGGGGACTCTATAAGGCGTAATAGTATTAGAGCTAAGTAAGTAAACTTAGTAATAGAAGTTACGACATACCCCCTTAGTTTCGCCCTAATAAGCGCGGAACTATAATACTTTTAACCTTCTAATTGGGTATATCTCGCTAAAGTCTAGGTAGTTAAGCTGCTAGGATTCGAACCTATAACGTTAAGGTAGGGGACTTTAACCCCTAGGGTTAGGATTATGTAAGCCTAAAAGACCTACTTAAACTCAAACTATTCTAGGATATAGTTAGGGTAGTATAGAGCTGGGCTTATAACTATGGCGAATAGGATGAGCCGCAAAAGTGGAACCACAATTGCGATAGTGCAATTGCGGCTTATATACGTATCACGACATTTCCGTACAGCCGGGGTATGGGAGAACTGTGCCAATAACAGCCGGATCAACAGGAAGTCAGGACTGACCTTAACAGCTAATTGGCCTCAAAAGGATCCCGATACCGTTATCTTCTTCACGCAAGGCATACTTAGTTGGGTCACGCCGTACAGGTGGCACCTGGGTAAGTGTACCAGAGCTGCAATTGGCCATTGGAGGCAAATGATATGAATGCCTGTCGGTTGAGCATCCAAGCGCAAAACTCCCGCGTCTGCACGCTGGGTAACGGCCCTTAGATGCCATATTCCGGGCCTTTCCGTCCCATCTCGTATGATTGCTGCAGAGCGTATTTGGGGAATAATCGGGTTCCGAGAAAAGAACAGTGACTTCGATCAACAATGACCATCCCTGCAAATCCCCTGTGGTCTCTGCTGGTTTGCAGAACTAATTCTGCGTGCCACATTCGCATTTCTCTCCGCGTTTCACTTGTTTATTGCAGTTAATCGCGATACAGGTGGTGTAAAGGCTGCTATCAAAATTGACCAACTCGAGTTCCAGTGACGCGGTCATATTTATAAGAGTTTGATTATAAATGAGAAGACGATGCTGGTTATTATCAGTCAAGCCCATAGGTCTTTGGATAAGTATTTTCTTACAGAGGAAGGATTGATTCGAGTGCTTCGACTTTTGGTCACAAGGGTATGAACGATGAGGATCGAAGAGCAAAGACCGGTCTCCTAGAGGGGTTCTTATAGATTTACAATTGTTTCTCGGGGGCGGGCTAGGCAGCTGATTTCACCAAGTTCACTGTAGGATATGACGAATCCAGAGGAATCAGCCGTACCTCATCGAAATTTCTGAACATCCATGAATAACTGCACCAGAAGGGTGTGCACTCAACATGTAAGCACCTCCAAAGGCTGCGTGCTTTTCGGTGGCTCGCTTCAAGCATTGAATCTGATATATCATAGCGAGGAAAACGATGTCCGGAATGGGAAGGAGCAACATGATGGTGTGTGCTAGAGACAGACTTAGCGCGATAAGCTGGCAGGAAGTGCAAGCCGGCTCATACTGCACACTTTTGATTATATCCCGTATTCCAGCCTATGAAAACTCCTACGAGTGTGGTAAGCACGCACAGTAATGTGCAGGGATGCCGCAAGGGCATAATTGGTTGGGCACAGTAGTGAATTTTCCAGAGGGGACACGCAAGCTCAATTCAACACCTAAGAATTATCCCAGGTAACAGCGCTGCATTGGGCTACTCACATTCCCGACTCAAAGGTTGGCGGAGTACCTGTGGGCATAAGTCAAATCGCACGCCCTACATTCTCGTCACCAAACTTTTGCAGATGAAAGCAGCCGTTGAAGTATAGTGGCTTAGATCCCATGCTCTAACTGACTGAAATCGAGGGGACTTACCGCCGTAAAGGAGCATCCTCTGGGCTTTAAGGAGATGCATCTAAACGCCATAGCTGACCGCTAAAATCGCCACATGAGACTGCTTCGGATATTTAAACACCGATTCCAGTACTCCCCGGTAGTTTCCCTTTCATTCACAACGCCATGCGACATTGGTATTCTGTCTACTAAATTTGCTCGCTTTATTTGCGTTGCAACTCGAGAAACCATGAAAGCAAACGGTCTCGATGACCCAGAGGATGCGATGGAAACATCATCATTGGATGACACGTCACGTAGGTTCTTCCCCCCGCCGATTCTGTCTTCGGCCGCGCTAACTTCCAAAAGCCAAAGTCTTTGGCGGGTATCGATGGACGTATTACGATCAGCTGCCGGCAGGTCCAATTCGCGCACGGGCCGAATCGTTCAAGGCGTCTGTAGATTGGTCTTCGCTGCTGCAAGCCGCGGCCAAGATGCGCCCCCGCGCCAGCTGTCAGCTTCTTCCCAATATCGGGCTTGGCTACAACCATATGGTTCGGATTATCCGGTTCGACGACGGCGTACAATGGGTAGCAAGATTGCGAATGCCTTTTCTCGCGGACAGCGAAGATGCAGGGGATCCGGAGCATTCAATACGCGGCAGCGGCATTCGCGAGTACAGCACCATTTCCCTCGTGCGACAACATACCAATATACCAATTCCCAAAGTCCACGCAGTTCAGCCCGAAGGAGGAGGCAACATCAAAGCACCATTCATGTTGATGGACTGCCTACCTGGGAATGTTGGAGTGGATCTGGGCATGGACGTACCGCCGGAGAAGAAACATGACTTTCTACGAGGCCTCGCGCGGATACATGTAGGTCATGGATCAGCATTTGCCGCACTTCATTGGTACATTTGATTTAGTTTGAACAGGTTGAGTTGGCGTCGGTACGGTTACCTCAAATCGGCACGGTTGTCAAGAAGAATGAGGATGGCACTTTTCTGCAGGGCCCAATCCCGGGGTTGGGGGGACCTTTCGACACAGCTGCCGAATTCTTCAGAGCATGGGCGGCCAAGACTAGGTTCGGTCTCTCGGAAGAACGTCTTCGAAATGCCGCCGGTGCGTATGCTGACGAAATCGAACACTCCGTTGCATCTTTTCCAAACGCTGTCAGTGATTTGGCCAGTGCACTTTCAAGCCAGAACAATGGGCCGTTCCCTCTTTGCCATGGCGATTTCGGGCACAACAATATTGTTGTTGACGACAACTATCGCATTCTAGGTTTGATTGATTGGGAGGCTGCATTTGCGGGGCCATGGGAGATCTTTGCAGATTTTCCTTTGACATTGTCCATGGTTCCCCCAGCAATGGATGCACCATCGAACTACGATATCAATGGCTGCCCAGTGAGCCCTGAGCTTCAGATGCGGCTTGCAGATCGGGAAACGTACGTTACAGCTGTACGCCACGCCGAGCACCTAGCCGGGGCAAACACGCTACTCTCGGACGCACTAAAAGATTCAAGACGACAACATTTAGCAACGGCGATGAGGCTATATCAAGATGGGAAGCTAGGATGGTATTCCAGATTGACTACAGAGTTTGGTAGCTAGCTGCACTGGGTTGGGCAGAGCTCAGCGTCGATACGTAGTAATTACTACCAATGTAAATCCAATATAGCTTTGAAATCAGAATGAAGTCCATCATTCGGCGCTCCGATAGTGTCATGAAACTTCATGGCACGTTCACAGAGGGGGCTACTTGGAGAAAATGGCGATTCTAAAGTTCTGTAGTCCACTGGTAGTCGATAGGAACGCTTGGAGACCAACTTCAGCCAGACTCGCAGAATCGAGTTCAATAGGTGGAACATCATTGCTTGTGCCCCAATGGCAGTCGGCGAGGGCCGCGGCGGAAAGCACACAGCCGCTGGGTCTGTGGAGTAGCCCAGCAGCCTGAGGAGCCTAAGTCGTGGCTCGGCACCTGCAGGAGACCAGACGTGTAGGGTGCTGCTAAGCGTGTGGATCGAGTGAGTCACTTCTGAGGCGACGCATGCTAGGTTACAGAACCCAAGAGCTAAAATTGACGGATGGCCGTTCCGCCTACCGCGGGCATGCGGTGTGCTTGTACAATACGACCTCTAAATGTTTGTTTCCCTCCATACCAGCAAAAGGGCCCCATAAAATAGATGTCCTCCACAGAATTACTCAGCAGAGATACCTTGGCCAGTAATATGCACTTACTGGGTCAAAGTACCACGCTTACGCTGTTTCAAGGGGTATACTGTACTATTCAGGCCTCCAGAGGTAATCTACGTGTAAGTGTACTTACCGCCATCACCAATCAAACCACCGTGCCTCCGTCCGAGGGCGAGCGGGGAGGCAGCACGTCCCCGCTTCCCGGCTACCGCACCCGGTGTCTCAAGCCCTCGATCCCTTCTCGCGAACACCTCGCTTATTTTTCGGAGCATTTGCGGCTCGCCAGTGCACAGCGCCGGAGATAGCGCATCTCCTCACTCGCTGAGGCCTTGTCGAACATGAACACAACGGAAGTGGCTACCTTGCAGTTTCGCGACCACTCTGAAGGCTGTGTGGTGTGGATAGCGTGCACCTTAAGTGAGGTGACAGGCAGCGGCGAGGAAGGGCCTGAGCGGCACGTTCCATCATCCGGCGGCTATCCGCCCCCAGTGGGCCGCAGGCCGCAATGCAGCCTTTGCCCGTACGCAGTAGTGCCCGGTGGGAACCATTCCCTTAATCCTGATACCATGATAAGCTTGCCCCAGCAATGATATTGGGCGGGTGATGCTTTGGAACACACTTACTTAATAAGTGCAGCCAGCAGCAAAAGCATAGCTGTTCAGATCGTCTCCGCCGGTCGGCTGGGCATATCGCTGTAGGAAACAAAGCTGCTGCGTGTGCGTTCTACAGCCTCAGCATCGAGGCCATGAATATGACGAGTGTAACACGATTTGGTCCCGGAAAAAGTCCGTACAACCATTTACAATTGCAAGAGCAAGCACAATCTGGCCATCGAAATTCCCGACACCACGTAAGTTTCTGATATCAAGCCGTACAAAGCCAGCATCGCTATATCGGACACATGATTGATTACTGCCATCACAACGTTCTTCTTGTCGACAAGGTCTTGCGATGCTTCTACCGGGAAGCACTTACAATAAGCGACGACTGGATTCACTCGACGACAAGCCAACAAAGGCTGATTTTTCTAGGCGAGGTGTTGTGATTTTAGGTAACGCTCATTAATTTTATAAGACAAGCAAACAGCAACGCATCTAGCACGATGGACGACAAAACTAGCTTTTCGCGATTTACCAAACCCCACGACCTCGTATCACCTAGCGCCATCATCTCGCGTCCTTCGGCGACGACGTGCGCGCCGACAGCTCAAAGCACTACTACTACTACTTTTAACCTAACGCTAAATACACCGGACGCAGCAAAAGAATCCTCTAATACCTAGTAGTGATAGCATACTCTGCTATATATATCTCACCTTCATAGCTATAATATCTCCTCTATAGAGCTTAGAATTAATATATATTTAAGATATAATAACTATTAGTCTAGCTATATATTTAGCCCTAGCTACGCCTCTCTAAGGGTATCTATTATATACTCTACGGTTTTAGGTATAGATAACCTAAGTCTATACTAGCTAAGTTTAAGCCGCTCATAGGCACTAGAGCTAGTTAACCTGCGATCTTAGCTTAAAGCTACTTATCATAAGTTTCTAGTAAATCTTATATAGTATAAATATATCTAGATATCTTCTAGGCGTCTTTATTAACTATGCTATAGTAGGTTTCCCGTCCTAGATTATGCAGGCTCCTTTTAAGGTTGCTTAGGAATTCACTTGCCTTGCGCTTTACTATAGTATTAACGTTAATAGTATAGTTATGTCCTATCATAAAACCTGTGATAGAAACTAGGATAACTATAACATAATATGCTACGCCCTTTGAGAGCATCCCTTATTAATAAGAAAGTCTTTCCTAAGAAGCCTTCGCCTAAGGCTTAGGCTGCAGGCTTATAGGGCTTTAAGTCTATTTAAGAGCAGCATATTACTTTCGCAGCTTCTCTTGTTTAAATAAAGAACGTCCGCTCTAACCCGATCTTCTCTCTAGTAAAAAGCTAGCTATTTTAAATAAAGGATACCGCCTATACTATTGCTTTAGGCCTAACTAATTTCTTAGTCTAGCGATCCTATTACTAAACTTCTAAATAGCTCCTATTAATAATCCTAATAAGTCTGAAGAAGTCGCCCGCTAGCTTATTTATATTAACTTGCTAGCATATAGTAGCGGGCTTTATGCGAGAGATGCTGGGCTAAAGGTACCCCAGGCTAGCGTGCGTCTTAGTCTATAGCTAAAAGCTATCTCTTAGATAACGTTAACTTATTTTACTAAAAATAGAAGCAACCTTATTACTACTTCTTCTCCTACTCCCTAGCTTGGAAATAATTATAGAGAACCGCGCTAGAAGCTAGACGTCTAGGAGATACTTAGCTAGCTCCTATCATTAGATCGCAATAAATACTAACCTTATCTTAGGCTATTCGCCTATATCTAGCTTAGACTTAGCAAAATAACTATAATAGCTATCCTAAATAGAGATTAGATATAGTATAAATAGGAAGACATAATATTACCAATTAGATAAGTGATAAATAATAGCCTTAGTTATATATTACTATCTCTTGCCGGACGTCCTTAGATTAAGCAATACTCCTTCCGCTATCTAGGGTCGTTCAGGTTCTACTAAAGGCGTATAGATTATTAATATTAAAGATAGTAGTAGCGATATAGAGATAGAGACGTAGCCCTCGTAAAGAAAATAGAATTATAACTTCCTCTACTAGGAATACTAGACCCTCGAAATTAAGGACCCTATTATAGAGCCTCGATCTATAAGCCTTAATATCTAGTTTCTTCCTATTTTAGAAGACCTTGCTAATAATAAGCTCGATATAAGAAGGGTACTAGGGAATATACTCCTATATTAGGTTAGTAATAAAATTAAAGCCTGGAAAAACGCTATTAAATATCTATTATAGTTTTAGCAATAGGTTAACTAAAACGCTACCGCTAGGAAGTAGTATCTAGGCTACTACGGCGTGCTATTCTTAGCTAGCCTCCCTAACTCTAAAGAAGAACGGCTTAGTTATCTTATTAATAGGGGCTTTAACCTAACTAAATAGAGGTTTATATAAGACGTGATTTAAAAGCTTTAGTATAATAGATATAAGAATTTAATAAAGAAGATAAGTATTAGAATCCCTAACTTAGTATACCTTTATATAGTAATTAACCTCTAGGGTATTTTAGAAGAAAACGAGGTATATATATACTTCTCGTCTATATTCTAAACCGAAAGCTTCTTAGACTCGATACTATGTAGGTGCGATATCCTCGTTACCCGATCTCTAGTATATCTTATTAGTAATATCTAGCGGGTTAAAGCTAAATTTAAGCTATAGTTACATACGCTAAAAGATACTATTATGTTTTTAGCAAGGGGAGACGTTATGCTTACTAATAAGCTTTTAGGTAGTAATTATAATAGAGATAGGGCGTAGGTATATTAGGAATAGCTATTATATCTAACTTTAAGAATACTAATATCCTAATAAGGCGGGATCTTTCCGGCTTTCTTAGGAAGGGTAAGACGTTATTTAGAGACCTTACTTAATAGGTTAGTAAGTCCTTAGTAGCTTTAGTAATAATTATAAGTAGTATTACCTTTAAGATATAGCTTAAACTCTTAGCAATCGTTATAAAATTCAAGGAACGTCCTTATTATAATATAAATAACGTTAATAATAAGCAAGCCCTATAGCTAAGTATACTTCTTAGGAGCCTAGTAGATTAGTTAAAGTAGGGCTTATAGTTTATAGCAGGCGACTAGTAAAGGTTCTAAGATAAAGTCCCGAGTAGCTATTAGGCTTATATAGTGGGAGATTTAGCTTATAAATATAAGACCTAGATAGCTAGTAAGGACCCTATTTATATTATCGATTTTCTAATATTCACGATTGCTAAACCCGCTATTAAGGAGGAACTACGGATTACCTCCTAAGAAATAAGCCTATATCGTGGTTCTAGTTATAATATAATAACCCTTATACTATATAAAGATAGCGAGGGGGCTTAGATAGCGGAGTATTAAGATATTAATCTAGGTAGCCCGTATAGGGAGTTAGAGAATTTAATATTAATAGATCTAGTAGTAAAGAAAGTCTTAATAAACTTAAGAGAGGACTTAGAAACGATTAAGACGAAGTAGGATATATACGTAGTCCTAGTTAAAGATAAAAGTTAGAGTCTAGGTCTAATAGTAGAAGTTTTTAAAAGGTAGTGCGCTATCTAACCTCAGGTGGATATAGAGCTAAGCCCTATGCCTTTAATATAGTTAGAATTATTATATATATCTAAAGAGCACTCTATATAAGCTTTGCTTTATACTAGCACCTCTTTTAAGTATTAGTATAAAAAGCTAAAACTTATATAGCGTATAGCTAGTATATAGCTATAGTTTATTAAGTTAATAGCCCGGCGTAGCTAAGTCCCCTTTAGCGTTATGCTAAATATATACGCAGCTCTAAAGCCTAATAGCAAATTTATCCGTTAGGCCGTCTCTAGAATAAAGGAGGGTATAGAGCTTGTTATTGGGGTTAGCGATACCGCAGGTAATTAATAGGATGTTTAATCATTAATTATTGCTATTACCGGCGTTACTAGCACGAATAATACTCTGTACGTAGGGTAGTCATGGTGTCAGAACTAGGTGCGGTGCAGAGTGATGGAGTTAGTATAGTTAGGAATAGCTAATATTAAACATTCTTCTCTAGCCCTCTAGTCTTACTAAGCGAGGGCTAGGGGGCTTATCTAGTAGTTACCTAGTACCTCCCTATATCTCCTAACTCCTATAGATTCCTTTACTTAGCCTACTAAGCCCTTTTCCTTATAATATTATCCTAGTTTATAATATAATCCCCCCCTTTACTTAGCCTACTAAGCCCTTTTCCTTATAATATTATCCTAGTTTATAATATAATCCCCCCCTTCTAAACTACTTTACCCTTAGACTAGTTTACTTAGTAGTTACTTAGAGGGTACCTAATACCTCCCTATAGGATTTTATAACTTTTAGTTTCTATAGGCTTAGAATTTAATATTCCTTATTCTCATTATATAACTCTTTTTTTAATAGCTAAGTAGCTTAGAGGAGTAGTTAGCTAGTAATAGGGTACCTATCCTCTACCCTAGCTACTTTTATAGCTCTTATACCTAGGTATTAAGGGACTTTATAGCTTAGAGGAGTAATAAGCTAGTAATAAGGCTAATCCCCTACTCTAACTACTCTTATAGCTTTATCTAATAGGTCTAGGACTACTTAGTAGTTATCTAGATAGTTATAGCTAAGTTCCCTTATAAGGGTTACTCCTTCTTTTATAGGGTTATACTAAAACGTATTATTATTTAGGCTTATTTTTATAACTTTAAATTCGCCTTCTATATTATTATATTTTCTACTCGTTGTTATCTAGTAGCTACCTAGTACCTCCCTATATATAGTAAAGTTAAATAAAGTTAAATAATATAGTAATCTAAAGATTATCCTCTTTTAGTTATATAAAAGGCTAGTTTTAGTATTAAGTTAAAAATATATAAATATTATTTAAAGTTTTACCCTATTAAAATCTCTTCTTCTTACTTCTTTAGATTTATAATATTATTACTATTACTAATAACTTATCATTACTTTCTTACTCCCCTACTAATAACTTTATTTTAATTATTATATAACGAATTTATTATTATATTATCCTCTATTACTACTATTACTAATACTATTAATAAAGCTCCCCTCCTTACTATAGGTATACCCTAGGGGTACTCTTATCACTAGTACCTCCTATTAATAGTAAAATAGGAGCCCCCTAAGGAGGATCTCCTTAATATTAAGCTCCTTATAAGCTTAATTCTCTATTTTAAGAATAATAATAAGCTCCTAGTTCTTATTTAATACTTATTTAATACTTATTTAATACTTATTTAATACTTATTCAATACGTATTTGATACTTATTTACTATTTTACTAGCTTTAGGTTTTAAATTTCTTACTACTTTATTTATTTCTTAAATACTTCTACTAAATATAAGCGTTATGTTAAAATAAGTAATAATAAGGCTTATATTACTATAGGTTTTACTTAGTATTTTCCTATTTCTTATCTATTAACTCGCTATAAGCTACTTATTATATAATAAGTACTACTAATAAAATTAAACGCCTTATAAATAAAGCTAGTTCTAAGCCTAACCTTTAGGTATAATATACTAAGAATAAGGTAGGTCCTTAATATCTCCTTAGTATTATATTAATAATATCTAATTATATTTAAGAGCAGATCCTTACTACTTAGCTCATAATTAAGAAAGCCCTTTAAGTTACAAAGAACGAGGCTATTATAACGCCTAAGAAGTATAAGGCTAAAGAGGCTAAGATCTTTATAGAGATAGAGAACTATTAAGTAGTTACCTTAGAGGATATAGCTAGGTACTAGTAATATATCGCTAGGGAGGCTAAGAAGTAAACTAAGTTATTATATAAGTAGTATAAGGAGCTCTATTACTACTACTTAGAGATAGAGTAGCTAGCTAGTAAGTATTAGAAAGGGCTAGAACCGAAGGGAACGAGAAAGATAATAAATAATATAGCTCTACCTATAAATAGGTAAGAATATTAAGAGTAGGCTTAAAAGATACGTAGAATAATTCGCAGATCTAATTAAAAGAGATTATCTAAATTAGGCGCGGATTCGCTAAGAAATTACTAAAAGACGAGGTATAGGGTTATTAAGGTACTAATAGTAATAATAATATTAATCCTGTCTTCTTATCCGCTACGCTCCTCTCTCCTACGCTCTACTCTATAGTCTTCCTATAATAGGTCTATATACTAAGGGAGTCTTCTAAAGGTTATATAGCTAAGTCTATCTTATCCTATCCTAATTATCCCCTTGAGATTCTTTATGATATTATAAAGGAGAGTCTTAAAAAATAAATAAATCTACTTTATAAAAATAGTAAATAAATTCTATTTATAGATCTGATTTATTAATAATATCTTCTAGGTAGGTAATCCTATTATTAAGAAGGTCCCTTAGGTTTAACTATCTTCTACTATAAGTTATATCTTAATAATAGCCTTATTACCTCTTCCTCTTTATTATACTCCTTATCCTACTCTAATCCTTAGTATAGGTAAAACTACCCGCTTTATTACGCTAGGTGCGAGAAGTTATAATAGTACGCTCCTTTAAGCGTGTTTTACTTAATCTAATCCTACTAGTTAACCCTCTACTAGATATAGTCTATATAGCTATAGTTATACTTATTTAAAGGACTAGGCTTCTTAGGATATAATAATATATTTATAAGTATAGTTCTTAGGCATTACTCAATACTTATACTACGACTTAGCGTCTATAAGACCTATAACTAAAGCTAATATTTAAGGTATTCAAGCTTATTATCTAGTATTTTAGATAAAGCGGACCTAGATAATACTAATAATCTATAAATAAGTTAAGAAATATCTACTATAAGAGATAGTATAATATTATTATTATTTCGAAAGTCTACTATATTATTATCTATAAGTAAAGGAGTAGGAGGGTAGAAAGGGAAGAAAGGTGCTTTCTTAAAGTTTTCTTAGCTTAATAGGGTATCCTATAGAGCTATACTACTATTAATAGTTAAGTTATAGAACTCTATAGTAATTATAGATATATATTAAGTGACTAGGGGGATTTCAGAGTCAGAGAATAATACGCTATTACTTAAGGTTATATTACTAAAACGTAGAGATAATAAACCTTCTTAAATTAGAGCTCTAGCCTATTTAATATATTAGAGGCTATATATAAATCTAACCCTCTACTAAACTAAATTAACTATATAGGTATTAATTAATAGGAGCTTTTAGAGTTATAGAGGGGCTCCTATCTTATAATACTATATATTAAGGTCTTATATAGCCTTAACGAAGCGCTAATTACTATTCTAGTCCTATATAGAGTTATAATAGAAGTAGTAGCTAGTTAACTAGTTAATAGAGATTATAGCCTAGTAATAATTACTATAGTTTAGTAGAAAGAAAGCCCTAGTAGTATCCTACAGATTCTTTGCTTCTACTCTTTTAAGGTCTATAGAAGCCTTATTAATTTCTTTTCTAAGTTACTAGGCTAGCTCGTGGATTAGAGTATAGATACTATAAGGGTAGCTTATAATTATAAATATAAAAAGGGCTATAACCTCTAAACTATCTAATACCTCTTAACTTATTAGCTTCCTATATATATTATAAAGGTTTAATAAATATTCTACCTAGGCTAAAGTTATAATAGATAACCCTCTTCTATACTAGGTTATTAAGTAATTTATAGATTCTTAGTTCTATTATATATACTATAGGACTACTAGTATAGGCTCGTCTTTATTTAATCTAGAGTTCCCTATAGGTCTTATAATATTAAATCCCGCTAAGGTTTTAATAAGGCTAAATATAATATCTCTTAGGGTAGTAAGGGCTAAGTAGGGCGATATAGATAGTTTTATAGACCTAGGGCGGTTAAGATACTTTATAAAATTAGTAAGTTACTATAAGTTATAATCCCTCTTTTACTTCTTATAGTTATTCCTTCTTTTTATATTTTAGATATTTAGTTCCTTTAATAATCCTTCCTCTCTATCTAACCCTTTTAAATTAGTAGGAATTATTAAACTAGTTTATAAATTAGTATTTATAGGTACTAGCGGGTTAATATCTATCCTATCTAGAGAGGAAACCTCTAGGTTTATAAATTAAGGGGTATATTTAGCTATCTAATATTTAATATCTTATTAAGCTATGTTTTTCTTAATATCTTTATCTCTTAATTTAAAGTATTAATTATATAAAATTCTATTTACTCTTAGTTAGGTCTAATATCCTTTAGGAGGTAGTTTATTAGTAAAAGCCTTAAATAAATAATTAATTTAAGCTTAATACCCTATTTTAATAAACTACTTTAGAGGTACTAGGCTTCTAATATATATAAAAGACCTAAGCTAATTAATAAAGTAGAGACTAGAGGCTTATAGTAGAGGGTCTATATATTAAAGTTCTACTAGGTATAGTTATCTTATTAAAACTTCCTTAGTTTTATATCTTAGTAAAAAGCTCTTAGTAATAAATATTAGAGTCTATAGTTATCTTTTAGCTCCTCTCCTTAACTACTAATTATTCTAAAACTAGTTTCTTCTATCTTAAGAGTTAATTAGTAGACCTATAATAATTACCTTAGTAGACTTAGGCGCTTATAAATAAATAAGGAGTATATTAGGGGACTTAGCTTTAATTTAGGTAACTATAATATCTCTTATATCTCTATCTTTAAAATCGTCTTCTCTACCTCTAACTATCTTATAATAGAGCGGTTAGCTAGGCTTAGTAGGCCTTATAATATAGCGAGTAACTACTAAGATATCCTTAGTATATATTAGAGTTACTATTTTAAGTGCGCTAATAGTATTAAATATACTAGCTATAACTTACTATAAGTATAAGGGGCGAATTATCTCTATTACTACTTCTAAGGTCTTATTCTAATATTTAATAAGAATATATTTTAATACTATATTAAAAGGGTCTATCTAACTAGGGATATTATTTATCCTAGGCGGAGGGCGTGTACTATATTTAATTAGCAAAGGCTAGTAACTAAGCTTATTAGGAGGTCTAAAGCCTAGGATATCTCTATTATTTTATCCCTATACCTAAAAGCTACTTATACTTAGTTTATTAGGTATAGGCTTAGTTAAAAGTCTAATTTTAAGGATTGAGCTGAGCTCGGAATTACGCCGCAGCCCCTTCGCAAAAAGACTATAACAAATTCACCTAGTTCGCAGGTATAATTCGGGAAATACTATATAGGTATTTTAACCTATACCCTCTACTAGTTAAGGAAAATAATATAGGAACCCTATATATTCCTACTACTCGCAAGCAAATCCTCTAAATATTACTATATAAAGTCGGACGCGCGCTGCACTAGGGCTAATTATATTAGAGCTAAACGGGCTACTAAGGCTCTCGTAGTAACGCCCTCGCTAAACCTTCTAGTAAGGTACTACAAAAGCTACTATATAAGATAACTCCCTAACCTAAAAGGTCGACCTTCTAGCAAGGTACTAAAGGTATTATAAACGCTACTATATAAGAGGTAACTTCTTAACTAGAGAGGTCTTTCCTAAGAGGTTCTTATAACTAGAAGTATAAAAAGCTTTATTACTATAAGCAGGGCCTTATACCTCTCCCTTATCCTTATCCTTATCCCTTAACTATATTAGCACTAAACCCTATATATAAATATACTAAGCCTAAGCGAGATATACCCTTTAGTATAAATAATATAGAGGGGATTACTAGAGAGTTTAGCCTTAATATAATTAATAAAACCTACTCCTTTATTAACTACTCCGCTATATATAGAGAGCGTATTATTAATATAGCCTTTAAGAAGGCTTACTTTAATACCCCTATAGGGGACTCTATAAGGCGTAATAGTATTAGAGCTAAGCAAGTAAACTTAGTAGTAGAAGTTTAGTAGGTTGTTATATACTCTATAGAGTAGCCCTTCTTTAAGTAGGTCCTCTATATTACTAAGGCAGAGGTAGCCTAGGTACCCTAGGTAAATATTAGTAAGTATAGCTTACGCTAACTGCTTTAATATAGAGAGAGCGTTACTAATAATAGCATAGCTAGCAGACGAAGCAGTAATAGAGGCGGTATTTGATAGCGGCGCGGGTAGTGCGTAAGAGGAAAAGTCGATAGTTTCGTAGTCTATTGAATAATCAAAAACCCCGTTATTATTAATATAAAGTTGAAGATCGTGAGGCTGTCTAGTGTTACGATTACTTAACCGAAGGCTATGTATTGTTAGGAGGCGCGGAGTTAGAAGGTCTATTGCACTTAAGCAGGTAAAATCACTATGCAGTGGCCAGAGGCCTAATTTTAAGGATAAAAAGGTTTAAGGATCTTAACTCCTAGATCTATACGTCTAACGCTTTATTATTATAAAAGATAACTTTCCCTAATATAATATATTAGGAGAAAAGTAAATAAGGGGAAAGCGCGAGTAATTTATAGACTAAAGAGCTAAATAGAAGTAATATTTAAAGAAAAGGAGGAGCTATAGCGTAATAGTTAATATTATATAGTTAGTAGATAAATTAAGTTTAAAAGTAAATAATATATATAAAAGCTAGAGAGAAACTAGAGGGCTTAAGGGGTAAGGAGTATGTTTTTATATTTACTAATTACTTTAATAATATAGTAATTTATTAGTAGCCTATAGAAGGAATAATTAACTCTCCTCCCTTACCCTCCTTAGCCTTAATAAAGTAAAACGAACTTAGGATAACAAACTTATAATAAATAGAATAGTAAATTAGAGTAGTTATATATAGGGAAAGAATAAAGGAAATAATAGTTAGTAGTAGCTATTAAAACGAGTAGCCTAGTTATAAATTAAATAAATATTCTCCTCTATCCCCTATTATTAACTTCTCCCCCTTATAATAACTACTTTTAGCTAGCTACTTTAATCTTTATTTAACCCCTTTATACTTTCTCTCTTATATCTACGAATTATATCTTCTTATTATAGCTAATTATAATTTCCTTATCTTAGGTATTAAAAATACTAATTAACCTCGCCCTTATTATCTCTTATCTATAATAACCCTTTAGGTCCTTAGTTCTAATATCTCTATACTTAAAATAAAGAAAAATAATATATCTCTTTTTATCTAGTACTCTAATAACTAACTTTAGGTATTCTTTCCCTTCTTTTTAATATCCCTATACCCTCTAGCTAATAATTATAATTCTTAAGTAGCTACGAGCCTTATTTAGCTTTAACTTAATATCCCTAGTAATAAATACTTAGAAATAGCCTTTATACTATATATATTCTCTAATAAGACTACTAAGGTAATAAGGCTAGCTTTCTAGAAGGCTTATCTTAGTAAATAGGACTTTAAATAAATATTTAAAGTAACTAAGGGGTCTAGAGAATCCCGCTATTAAGTCTTTATCTATACCTCTATTACTTTCCTCGCTAGCTTATAGGAAATAAAGGTCTTTTAGTATATAGTAGGTATTTATAGCTTATTTATTTAATCCTAAGGCGGTTATAATATAATACCTTATATTTACTATAAAGAGTAGGCCTATACTACTAAGAAACCTACGTTAGGTATTTATATTTATAAACTATACTTTAAGTATATCTCTATACTAAGTACTCCTTATACTAACTACTTCTTCTATATAACTTAAGAGAGTTACTTATATAATAATCTAAGTATCTATAAGCGCTATAAGTATAGAATTAAGTATAATAATAAGGTAAGGAGGAGTAGAGAATTTAATAGTATTAAAGAGATCCTATAGTCTGAAATTCTAGTAGATATTATAATTATAGCTATAGCTAAGTTTAACTTCTCGCTTCTTTATAATAAATACTATTAATAAGCCTAGGAATATTATCCTAAAGCTAGGTTTATATACTCTTATTACTCTTTTATAATAGAGCTACCTCTAGAGTTTAACCTAATAGAAATTATAGACTACTTAGGGCTTTATATTATAAATTAAGGTAGGAAAATAGGGGTTCTAGATATATTTATATAATATATAGGGGGGGGATAAAAAGGAAAAGAGAATAAGAAGCTAGTTAGGTTTTAATAAGAAATTAAGGTAAATATTATATAAATAGGTTTATAAAGCTAAAGTTAAAGCATATCTAGGTATAAAAATTAATATAATCCTTTTTATATATATCTTTCTCTTTTCTCTTTAGTAGAAGGTAATCTAATATTAGTAATAATCTTTTCTAGGAAAAAAAGGGGGGGGTAAGAAAAGTCTATTAATATCCTTACTAGGGGCTAGTAATTATAATTTTAATATCCTCTCTTCCTTTCTATTCTTCTCTCTTATCCTTAGGTTATTAATCTCGTATTTATTTAGTAAGGAAGAGTAGTTTTAGTATTATTACTAGGAGGTTAAGGATCTTATACTTTCCTAGGCTTAATTACCCTATTATAACTACTAATAGATATTAAAGTTATCTAAGCTATTATTATATTAAATAGTAGTAAGGGGTATACTTTAAATAAGTAGGGAGTTACTAATACTATCTCTTACCCTTATTCCTAAAGTTTAGGAATATTATTGCTAAAATCTTAAACTTTTAAACTAAGAGATAAAAAGAAGGGAAAATTAAAATAGGTTTATAAATTAATAATTAAAATAGGTTATAATAAAAGAAACCTTATATATCCCCTAGATTCTCTATTTTAATATACTTCTTTTCTTTCTCTTTTATTATTTTAAGAATCTTAATAACTAGTTATTATCTAGCTTTTAAAGCCTTAATTACTTTCTCTAAAACCTTTAAATATTACTTTAATTATACTATTAAGTATAATAAATCCTCCTCTTCCTCTTAATTACTTCCCCTAAGTATTATAAGTTCCTCCTCCTCTTCCTTAGGTATATAATTATTATACTCTTTATTCCCTAGTACTAGGAAGACTTTTACTAGTTTTCTTTCTAAATTAGATCTATAAATATCTAAATTACTTAGTTCCTAATACCCTTTAGGAGCTTAAATAAATTTATAAAGTTAATTTCTACTAAACGTCTTTCTAGTAACCTTAATACTTACTAATATTACTAATTAATATAATAGAGCTTTCGGAGCTTATAAAAGGATATAGAAGGGGCTTTGCTATTAGTAGTTAAGCTTTTTAAGAGATAACTTATTAATAGAGCCCTTAATATTAAATACTAAGATTAAATTACTTACTTCTAGCCTCTCCTTCCTTATAATCCTCTTATATTAACTATTATAATATTCTATAGTCTTTTTATATTAAGTATTAATTATCTTTTTAGCTTATAATCTATCCTTATCGAGTTATAGGAAGGCTTATAGATATATTTAAACCTCCTCTTCTTTTATTATTACTAAATCCTAATTAAGAACCCTCTAGGTTAGCGTTAGGGTCTTAATAGGAGTAATAGGCTTAAACCTATATAGTAGGTAGAAAGGGCTAAAGCTAGTTAAAGTATAAATACTTAACTAGTTTATAAATAGGGTAGTAGGAAGGTATAGCTAAGGGTCGACATCTCTCTATCCTCCGGTCTATATTAATAATATATAAGTAATTAGCTAATAACTAGTTTTAACTATACTATTAGCCCTTAGGTTATAAGTAGATATTACTTTCCTCCTTATACTATATTTCTTATTAAATTTAATAATAGCATCCTTATTCTCTAGTCCTCTATTAATAATAAGTTCGCTATATAGTCTATAGTAGTAGACGATCTCTTCTTAAATAAACTTAGTACTCTTAGCTAAAGTTACTCTCTTAAGCTAGTAGGCTTTAAGCTATCCTATTAGTAAATCCCTTACCTTAACGAGGTACTACTTACCTACTCTCTATATATCTAATAATATCCTAGTAAAGAGTAGTCCCTTTAGAGAGCTATATATCCTTATATTATCCGTATAGTAAGCTCTCCTCTTTTAGTAATTAGAGTAACGTTTTAAGGACTTACTAATCTCTATATATATATTAGCTTAGATATAGCGATTAGATAGTCTTCTAGCTATAGCTTACTTACCTTAGTAACTACTCTCTTTATAGGCTTTTATAATTAGTTTCTTCTACTACCTAGGATTATTAATAACTTATTATAATATTAGCTTTTAATTTATTAGTCTAATAAAAAGCAGGTAGTTATAAATATAATAATCTAACGCTCTAGTCTTGAAGATATAATACCTTACGAGTTAAATTCCTAGAGGATATCTCTATATTATTAAATAATAAGGGATTTATTAAGAGCGTATTAAATAGGGTTATAAATTATTAAGAAGTATATCTAGGATATTTATTATATTACTAATCTCTATATTTCCTATTAGAACCTCCTCTATATATTACTTATTATTATAATATTAAGCTTAATTAAAGAAGAAACTAGCTTCTATATCTATAAAGAAGATCTATAAATTAATCTAAGAATTAATCTTCCCCTTAGCTTCCTTATTAATAATATTAGAAGGTCCCTAGGGTTTTTATAATAAGCTATCTGCTTTTATATTCTAAGTATTATAGATATATTATATTTCGAAGTTAAATATTTAAATCTATATGATCTAGTAAATAATAAGGGCTCCTAGGAGGTTTAGAGCTACTCTATTAAGTTATATAACTAATATCTAAGTATATATCTCTAGGATAAAGTATTATCTATATAAATAATTATATACTCTCTTTAAAACCTTTAGAATACTATATAATTCCTTCTTCCTAATATTATATAATAGCTCTAGTCCTAACTAAGTACTACTCTTAAAGCGAGAAATTATATACTAGTTATTAATAAATTATCCTAGGACTCTGCTCTATCTTATATTATTAATATTAACTATAAGGTAGATATCTCCTCTTTTAGGGCTATAATCTATAGTAATAAGGATTAGGGCCCTTATAAGTATTACCTTTAAGGTATCTATAGCTATTTATTACTTCTCCTCCTAGCTAAATAAGATATCCTTCTTAAGTAAGTTAGTAAGTAGCTTTATAATAGTAGAGTAGTCCTTTACCTAGGATCTATAGAATATTATAATCCTAAGGAAAGCCCTTAACTCTATTAAATTAGTATAAGTAGCTTATTTATAGATCTTAACTATCTTCGCTTCTTCTAGATAACGCCTATTAGTATTATAAATATAACTAATAATTATTACTACTTCCTAGGCTAACTATAACTTAACTACTACTATTATATACTCTGCTAGCTCTAAATTAACTAGGACCTTATTAGTATTCTATAAGTATTCTAAAATAAATCTATAAATCCCTAGATAAGACTCGATCTCTTCTTTATTATATCGCGAAGTCGGTCCTTTAATAGTAATATTATTAAGGAAGGGTTTATAATAGCTAGGGATAAGGTTATATAGGATTCTAAATAGCCTCTAGCTACTATATAGTGATTTTACCCGCTCAAGTGCAATAGACCTTCTAACTCCGCGCCTCCTAACAATACATAGCCTTTAGTTACGTGATCGTAATTACTAACCACCTTTCCTAACCATAGCTATACTTATACGTGCCCGTTATACTAGATAGCCTCACGATCTTTAACTTTATATTACTAATAACGTGGTTTTTAATTATTTAATAGACTATAAAACTATTAACTTTTCCTCTCGCGCACTACCCGCGCTACTAATACTACCTCTATTACCGCTTTATCCGCTAGAAGTCGTTACTATCTTTACTATACTATTATTAGTAACGCTCTCTCTATATTAAAGTAGTTAGCATAAGCTATACTTACTAATAAGCCCTAAGGGGCCTAGGCTACCTCTACCTTAATAGTATAGAGGACCTGCTCGAAGAAGGGCTACTCTATAGGGTATATAATAACCTGCCTAGCTTCTACTACTAAGTCTACTTACTTAGCTATAATATAATAGTAAGTATCCCCTCTAGGGGTATTAAGAAGAGCCCTCTTAAGGGCTATACTAATAATATACTCTCTATATATAACGGAGTAGTTAAAGAAGGAGCGGGTTTTATTAATCGTATTAATACTAAACTCTCTAGTAAGCTCTCGCGTATTATTAGTATTAAAAGGTATACCTTATATAAGCTTAGCGTTTTTATATATAGGGTTTAGTGCTAATATAGTTAAGGGATAAGGATAAGGAAGAGGGAGAGGTATAGGGCCCTGCTTATAGAGCTTCTTATACTTCTAGCTATAAGAACCTCTTAGGAAAGACCTCTTTAGTTAAGGAGTTACCTCTTATATAGTAGTATTTACCTTTAGTACCTTACTAGAAGGTTAACCCTTTACGTTAAGAAGTTATCTTATATAGTAGCTTTCGTAGCAACTTGCTAGAAGGTTTAGCGAGGGCGTTTCTAGGCTATAAGAGCCTTAGTAGCCTATTTAGCTCTAATATAATTAGCCCTAGTATAGCACGCATCCGACGTTATATAGTAATATTTAGAGGGTTTGCTTGCGAGTAGTAGGAATATATAGGGTTCCTATATTATTTTCCTTAACTAGTAGAGGGTATAGATTAAAATGCCTATATAGTATTTCCCGAATTATGCCTGCGAACTCGGTGAATTTATTATAGTCTTTTTGCGAAGGGGCTGCGGCGTAATTCCGAACTCAATAGGATTCTAATTATAACCTATATAAGCTAAGCGACTAAGTTCGTTACTCCTTAAGGTAACGTATATATCTATAGTAGTCTAATAAGTAATATAAATATTATTAAATCTCTACTTATAGGGTCTAATAGGACTTAGTTATATCCTAAGAAGAAGTCTAGTAGTAATAAAAGTTAATATATAGCGAAGTCTTCTAAAACATTATCTACTAAAGGGGGTAGTACTACGTCTTATATTATAACTATATTTATCTTAGTTACTAAGTTAATAAGCCTTATCTTATTATCTTTCTTTCGCATAAGGAAGAATAGATTATAATAAGCTATATAACTTTACTTAAGAATTCCCATCTCTAGTTTATCTTTTAGAATTATAGTAATAGCCTACTCTAGTCCTCTTAATATTAGGATTCCTTTTGCTTACTACGCCTTATATAGTACTATTCGAATTATCTATAGAGGTATAATAGAAAAGTATATAGAGCTATAATACTTAAATTCCTAGGCTAAAGCCTTCTCTCTAGTAGTAAGAATAGCTAAAAGGAGCTTCTTTTCTTTAGGCTATAGATAATTAATAGTCTTAAGAATAGCTTCTTATTAAGCTCTTATAAGCCTTATTCCTTACTTAATAATTAAAAACTTTAATATAACTAGGCTTATAAATAGGGCGCTAGGATCTAGGATTATACTTTTCTTAGCTTTTACCTACGCTTTTAACTTCTACTCTAGGTCTCTATCTAGGGTTAAACCGTATAATATAGTATTATTAATAGGTTAAATCTTCTTATCTTTTACCTTATATATTATATTAATATCTTCTATTAGTAATATAGGTATTATTAGTATAGGTTCCTAATTATTATAGGAGAAAGTAGTATCTATAGCTATAATAACTTTAATACCTTTCTAATATACTAACTTA
>JAVHLU010000163.1:0-85049 GCA_036785755.1 Colletotrichum ledebouriae
TATTATAGAATAGCTATATATAACTTAGAGCCTTATTATTTGGATTAATATTATTATTATCTATAGGCTTAGATAAGTCTATAGTTATATCTTTACTAATAAGTAAGGCCTTAATATATATAGACTAGACTTTATAGTTATTAGATCTAGAAACCTTAGGAAGTTATACTTTCAAATTAGACATTATAATAACTTTAGGAGTATAATATATAAGCTCCAATATAGTATATAGATCATAGTAGTAAGATAAGATAGTTATATAGCTTAGTAGTATTAACTATAGCTTTGTTATATATAGTATTCTTATTAAATCTAGAGGTTATAGGTTTAACTCGTTATTATTCCTCCTCTTTTATTCCTCTTCTAGGGTCTTTAAGTTAAGTAGTAGTAGACCCTTTAATACTTAGGATAACTAATGGTATATAGCCTATATTAGGCCTCGATCGTGAAGCAGTATAGATATAGGTAAACCAAGAGCTTTAAAGGCTTAGGGATAAATTATATAGGTAATTAGCTAAAGTAAGGTTAAATAGCTTAGCTAATATATCGTCTCGTTTTAAGGTAGTATTCATAGTAATATAGTTTTATATTTCGGGGTTCTAAATAGCTTTACGTAGAAGGTATCGATCTCAAAGCCAACAAACTAGTCCTACTAGTATCTCTAACTCTATATAGGGGGTATAAAGGCTATATCTATTAAAAGAATACCCTAAATAGGTAACCTTAAGGTAGAGTATAGGTTTGAGGTATTTATTATAGTTTTAAGGAGGCTAGAGTAGTATAAGGTTATTGAAAAGGTTTAAGCTAGGCTTATAACCTATAAGAATAGGGATATAAGTAGCAAAGGGGATACTAAAACGGCCTGAATAATGGATATTAATAGGCTGAGTAATATAGTAATAAAAGCTAATAAATTTAAGTATAAGGGAGTATTTTTCAATGGATTTTTGATGGAATAATTTGATATAAAATCATTAATATTGTTAATATTATTTCTAAGTTATAAATCCTACCCTCACGAAGTAAGGGGTAAGATATCCTGAAATATAGCTATAAACGGCTGATTATTAAGCAGAACTACGCTTGGATCACTATGTGGTCCGTGCACAAGTTCTATATATTTATAGCTATGAATATAAGGATTATAAATATATATATAAGGTTATTAATATTATTAGATTTTATATAGATTCTTATAGTATTTATTCCCTAAGGGAAATACTTTTATAGTTATTATATTATGATTTATAGTTATAAATATGTTATTATAGAAGTGTTATATGTATACTAGAAAGGGCTAGAACCGATAGGAACCAGAAAGACAACAAACAACATAGCTCTACCCACAAACGGGTAAGAATATCAAGAGTAGGCTTAAAAGATATATAGAATAATTCGCAGATCTAATTAAAAGAGATCGTCTCTATTAGGCGCTAATTCGCTAAGAAATTACTAAAAAACGAGGTATAGGGTTATTAAGGTACTTATAGTAATAATAATAATGCTACTATCCTCTCCGCTACGCTCCTCTCCTCTACGCTCTACTCCATAGTCTCCCTGCAACGGGTCCGTGCGCTAAGGGAGTTTTCCGAAAGTTGCGCAGCCAAGTCCATCCTATCCTATCCCAATATATAACTATATATACTATAGTTATTTATTAAGGTTTATTCGACCTTTATAAGGTTATAATAGAAATTATTAAGATATACCTTCGGTATTCTTATACTAATTATAGCTAATAATAGCGAATTGAAGTAGTATATAGAGGAGATATATATAGTACGATAGAAAGTAGTTAAGCGAGGGTAGAGGCGCGAGGTCCTAGTTAAGTAAGAAGAGTATATAGAGCCTACCTAAGAGCCTATAGAAGCTATTATAGAGATTACTATAGTAAATAGGTATAAAGCCCTATATAGGCTAGTTATAGATAATAATAGCGACCTAGCCTATATCTAGGGGGGGACTAGCTAGGAGGGGGGATAGTATTATAAGCTATACCTAGGTTAAGCTCACCTAGGCTTCTACCTAGGTTTACTACCTTAGGGAGCTACCTAGGGCTTACCTAGGGCCTACCTAGTTATTCCTTATAAACTAGTAAAATCTCTACTAGAGAGGAAAACTTCCCCTTTTCCTCTTTAGCTTAAATAAATAGTATTATAGCGACCTCCTATTAAATATACCTAGGTCTAACCCCTTATAATAATAAGCTAAAGTATCCTATTTATAAGAAGTACTATTAGAAAACGGACTACTTCTATATAAATCCTATAATTAGGCTAAAGTTATATAATATAAATCACTCTATAAATAAGGCTTATATTAATATAGGAAATAAGTAGTTATAGAACCTAAGGAATAGCAAGGTATAAATAAAGTTAGAAACTATAATTAAGGAGCTAAGAGCTAGGTTAAGTAGTACCTAGAGGGATAATAGTTATTAACTATTATAAAGCCGCTCTTAATCTTAGGAACGCTATAATAATATATATATTTCCCTCTATAGCTAAGATACTTAGAGTAATAATAAAAGCTCCTATTCCTCTTCCTTCTATAGTAATAACTAACCTAGTTTTATAATAAGTAATACTCTTTATAATAGTATTATTATTAACTATAGTACTACTTTTTATATTTATAATAATATTAACTAAATAATTGCTATAGGCTACGCCCGGGTTAAGCCTACCTAGGCTTCTGCCTAGGTTTACCGCCTTAAGGAGCTACCTAGGGCTTACCTCGGGCTTACCTAGTTATTCCCTATAAACTAGCGAAATCTCTACTAGAGAGGAAAACTTCCCCTTTTCCTCTTTAGCTTAAATAAATAATATTATAATAACCTCTTATTAAATAAACTTAGGTCTAACCCCTTATATATTTAAGCTTATTATTATAGTAATAATAATAAGTCGAGCGCTACTCCCTACTAGTTAGTAAGATAGTTAATAGTAATATAACTAAAACTTAAGATAAGCTATTATAAGCTAATTTAGTTAGTAGTAATAGAGTCCCTCTAGTAATAGTTATAAGAGGTTAAGCAGGGGAATAGCTAACGTATAGCTATATAGACCCCTATAAGTACTACTAGTAAGGCACTAGTAATACCTAGTATAATATACTAGAAGCTATTACCCCTACTCCCGAAGTTTTTAAGTAAGTAGAAGGAATATATTACCTAGGTATAATAAATAAGGTATAAGATTACTATAGATAGGGCGTTCTATACCATAGATATAGAGGTATAGTACCTTATTAACTCCTATTTAGATATTATAGCCTAGTAAGTAATCTCTACCTTTTATAGAGCTAGGGGGGGGCAGGGGAAAATATAACCCTAAGGACTTTATAGCTTACCTAGACTAGATATATAAGGGCCTAAATATCTAATTATAAGCTATAGCCTAATTATAAACCCTTTAATAAAAAGAGAATAAATCCCTAGTAACCTTCTTATTAAGATTTAAGTAAATACTAGCTAATATAAGTAGTATAAACTAGCCTACTTAAGTCTAGATCTTACTTCTAGAGGCCTCTCTTACCCCTAGGCTAAGGGATTAGCTAATTACTATTAACTTATTAGCTAATTATAATAGCTAGCTCTTAAAGGTCTAGAGTATTATATAGAAAGTAGAGCGCTAGAAAGTTACTAGTAACTACTTAGTAACCTACTAGAGACCTACTACTAAGGATACTAAGGGGGATACCTATATAACTAGAGCTATATATATCTTATAAGTTAAGGAGATAAGATATTATAACTATTAAAACTCCAGGTCCTCCTTAGGTACCTCCTTAGTATAATACTAATAGCCTTAGAAGGGTATAAGGGACCCCTATACCTATTATACTTATAGAGCTAGAGGTTATATTACTTAGTACTACTCTAATAAAGAGGACTAGCTACTTAGGGTTATAAAAGTAAAGACCTTAAAAGAAGAACTAGTATATTATAAGGTTATAAATAACTACTAGGTAGTAACTAACTCCTTAGAAGAAGATAAGGAGTTAGAAAAAGACTAACTCTAGAGCGAAATTAGGCCCTAGAGCTTACTAAGGAGGAGATATTAGGTTAAGAAGAATATAAATAGGAATAACTAGCTAATAATAAGCTTATTATTATTTAAGTTAGAGTTAATAGAGAATATCTAGCTTATACCCTAATAAATACTAAGAGTAATACTTATATAATAATTAACTTTTCCCTAGCCTAATACCTCTGCTTTCTATATATTAAGAAGAGATATTAACTTATAAGAGGGTATATACTTAGTAGACTATTACTAG
Source organism: Colletotrichum ledebouriae (assembly GCA_036785755.1). Taxonomy (NCBI): domain Eukaryota; kingdom Fungi; phylum Ascomycota; class Sordariomycetes; order Glomerellales; family Glomerellaceae; genus Colletotrichum; species Colletotrichum ledebouriae. The sequence goes on from JAVHLU010000163.1 coordinate 4,282, forward strand.
GTAATACGCTAGGTATAGTAGTATTTAACTTAGAAATAAGTAGTTATACCTAGTATATCTTTATATATATAGTTAATAGCCTAGACCCTAATATCCTATTAGGGCGCCCTTAGATAGAATAGAGCTAAGTTATTTATAATATTATAGCTTACTAAGTATATTATAAGAGGGGATAAGTTAGGCTATATCTAAAGGATTAAGAAGACACGCCCCTTATAAAGGAAATAAGGGCTATAAGGTTCCTTAATATACCCTTATTCTCTATAATCTACTAATACCTAGCGAGATAATAGAGTAAGTACTAGGAGGGTATAATAGAGGTATTATAATTAGCTATTAGCTTAGCTAATATTAAGAAAGCCTTAAACTTAAAACTAAAGGAGGATTAATAATACTATTTACTAGGCTAGGTCTTAAGGGAGTTTTTTAACCTATTTAACTCTAATAAGGCTTACTTATTACCCCCTAGGTAACTAGGGGTAAATTATTAAATTAACCTTATACTAGGATTAGATAAGAGGGAGCTACTATTCCCCTAGGGCCCCTTCTATAATATATTAAGAGAAGGGCTACTAGTACTAAAAAAGACCTTATAGGATATCCTAGATAAGGGGTTTATTAAGGCTAGTAGCTTACTTACTAGGGTACTAGTACTCTTTATAAGGAAGCTAGGTAGGGGAATTTACTTCTATATTAACTATAGGGCTCTTAATATAATTACTAAGAAAGACTACTACCCCCTCCTACTAATCTCTAAGACGCTACGCTAGGTAAGTATAGCTAAGTAATATACTAAGCTAGATATAGTAATAGCTTTCTATAAGTTAAGGGTAGTAAAGGAGTACTAAGAGAGAATTATATTCTATACCTAGTATAGGTTATTTAAGTAAGTAATTTACTTATTTAGCTTAACTAGCGCCCTTACTAGCTTCTAGTAATATATTAATAATACCCTATAGGACTTCCTTAATAACTTTATTATTACTTATATAAATAATATATTAATTTACTCTAATAGAACGAGGGAAGACTATAAGAGGAAGGTCTAGGAGGTCCTCTAGAAGCTAGTAGATATAAGCTTAAACCTTAACCCTACGAAGTATAAGTTCTTAATTAAGAGGGTTAAATATATAAGGTTTATTATAATAATAGGAGAGGGTCTCTCTTATAACCCTAAGAAACTCTAGGTAATTACTAAGTAATTACCCCCTACGTCCCTAAAGGGGGTCTAGAGCTTCCTAGGGTTTATAAATATTATAATATATTTATATTAGAATATAGGGATATTATTAGACTACTTATACTACTTACTAGGAAGAATATAACGTTTTAATAGGGAGATAATTAAAAATAAGCCTTCTTATAGCTTAAGTAGCTTTTTAATATCTAGCTAGTACTTTATTAGTTTAATCTAGAAAATAAGATTATTATTAAAACTAATTATTTAGGATTTATATTAAGAGGGGTACTCTTATAAGTTAACCTAGAGAATACTTAGTATCTTATAGTATTCTACTTATAGAAGCTCTTACCTATAGAGTATAACTACCCTATTTATAATGAGGAGCTCCTAGTAGTCCTTTCTTACTTATATATATAGAGGGTAGAGCTATATAATATAACTACTTTTAAAATACTAACTAATTACTAGGGGCTTAAATACTTTATAAAGAAGTAGCGCTTTATAAAGCGCTAGAGCTAGTAAGTAGAGGAGCTATCTTAGTATAATTTTACTATTAAATACCGCCCTAATAAGGAAGTAATAGCCTCTAATACCCTCTCTTAGAGAGAGTAGGATATATTATAAGGGTAGGATAATAAGTAGAAGCAGGGGAGGGTCTTATAGCTAATCTAGACCGCGCCTACCCCTATAGGGACCTTATAGTTAGCCCCCTAGTAAGGAGAAGTTAGAAGGGCTATACTAATATCCTAGATATTATAGTCTTTAATAGCAACCCTAAACTATAGGTATTATAGCTAGAAACTATAAAAAAGGATATAATATATAAAGCTATATATTATATAGTTATTTACTATCTTTAGAGCTTCCTATTAGATATAAAGGCTAAGGTTTAAATTAGTAAGTATAATATTAATAGTTAGAGGAGGCTAATATTTAGGAGGAGGCTATAGGTACCTAGTAGGGAGGATAATAATAACTTACTAGGGGAGCTCTATATAAAGATTATTTAATAGAGCTATAACTTAAGTATAACTACCTACTTAGGCTAGAATAATATACTAGAAATAGTAAGCTAGTAGTTCTATTAGCTAGGATTATTATAAATAATATAGAGATTTATAAGGAACTATAATATCTATAGAGGGATATATATCTAGAAGTAAGCTAAGAGGGGCTTCTAAAAGCCCCTACTAATACCTACCTAGTTATACTTAGACCTCTTAATAGACTATATTATAAACTTATTACTTATAAAGAATAATGCTAGCTAATACTTATAGGTTATAATAAATAGGCTAGGTAAGTTAGTAATATTAGAGGAGATAGGTATTATAGAGGTAGAAGCTTATACTTACTAGTTCTTTACCTCTTACTTCTAGTTCTATAGGTTCCTATATAATATTATTAGTAATTAAGGGTCTAACTAGGTAAGCTACCTCTAGGCTAAGTTCTATTACTTTACTAATATAAGGAGGCTATTAAGTATTATATACTACCTATAGACTAATAGTAGTATTAAGAGGTAGAACTAGGAGATATAAGCTATCCTATAGGTATTTATAACCTAAATATAGGATAATTAGGGGTAGCTCTTACTTACTACCTAGCTAGCGCTCTATAATAAGGTTAGTAATATAACTAGGCTCTCGCTATTCTTCTTAGAATATAGGTACTATACTAACCCTATACTTATAGTAGATAATATAGTAGAGGAGGCCCCCTCTAGGGATATAATAGCTACCCTCTTAGTAATAAGACTATAAGAGGCGGTAGACTTCGTTTAAATAAGTATTATAGCTACCTAATAATATAGTAAGGAGAATATAAACTAGTATAGGATACCTATAGAGAAGTACTAGGTAGGTAATAAGGTTTAGCTTTTAATAGCTAATTATAAGAGCCCTAAGCTTAGTAAAAAGCTATTATACCTATATTATAAATATACTATAGTAGGAGTCCTAAGCCTATATATTATTAAGTTAGACGTGCCTAGTAATATCTACCTAAGGTTTTATATAGACCTTCTCTAGAGGGTACTAGAGGACCCCTTACTTATATAGATAAGGATAGACCCCTAGCTGCTACTAATTATAGCTAATAATAGTGAATTCGAGTAGTATATAGAGGAGATATATATAGTATAATAGAAGGTAGTTAGGCGAGGGCAGAGGTGCGAGGTCCTAGTTAAGTAGGAAGGGTATATAGAGCTTACCTAGGAATCTATAGAGGCTATTATAGAAATTACTATAGTAGATAGGTATAAAGCCCTATATAAGCTAGTTATAAATAATAATAGTAACCCGGCCTATGCCTAGGGGGGGACTAGCTAGGAGGGGAGATAGTATTATAAGCTATACCTAGGTTTACTACCTTAAGGAGCTACCTAGGGCTTACCCAGGGCCTACCTAGTTATTTCTTATAAACTAGCGAAATCTCTACTAGAGAGGAAAACTTCCCCTTTTGCTCTTTAGCTTAAATAAATAGTATTATAGCGACCTCCTATTAAATAAACTCAGGTCTAACCCCTTGTAATAATTAACCTTAACTACTCCTAGTAAAAGCGAATCCTAACTAGTAGAGGGACTATAGTTACTAAGGTAATTAATAAGATAAAGGTTAAGCTAAACTAGGGAGATATAAGTAAGAAGGGTATTATAGCGTTAGACGTATAGTTCTACTTATTATACCCTATAACCCTCCTATTAATAAAAGTCCTATAGGATAAGGGACTTACTTTTATAACTAAGGTCCTAGGCCTTAAGAATCATTATAGCAAAGTCCTCTACTTTACACCTTATTAATTAAGTTAATATATTATTAAGTACTACTTATATAAAGAGGAGGATTATACTAAGACTAATAAACGTATACGATTCGAGGTAGATAATAATAATAACTAGTTATACGCGGGGTTTAAGTTATTAAAAACCTAAAGGTCTTCTAAGGCTAAAGCTTAGCTATAATATCAAAGACTTAGCTATCTAAGTACTAAAGGCCTCAAATAACTTATCAAGACTACCATAGGTATTAAACCTAAGGGATTATAAAAGATAAGTATGAGGCCTACTTAGTAAGTAAGGCTATTTAATAAGTATTAAGGAGACCCCCTAACTATTAGCTAATAGCGCCTAGTAACTATATTATAATTAACTTCTTCTTAATAAGTAAACCCTATAATAGGGCGAAGTACTTCCTATTATTAAGTAATCGCTAGTCTAACTTTATATAGGGATATACCCTATATCCTTATAAGGAAAGCCTTAAAGCTATTTAATAGATTATTACCTACTTAGAATAATAATATAATATTACTATCTCTATCCTTAGGCTTAATTAGGATATAACGCTTCGTAACGCCTTTAATATATAGGTAGCTACTAAAGGTATACTTATTAAAGGATTAGTAGATTATACTAGCGCTTAAAACCCTATAGAGAGGTATAGTAATATTATCTTTATAATTACTAGGGCCCTTTAATACTAGTTACGGTTCCCTAAATCTATAGCTCTAGAGCTTATTAGAGCTACGATTTATATAGCGAATTAGCTAAATAGATATTATTATAATTAGAAGACTCCTAAAGGCCTTATTAATAAGTAGTTAAATAAGTAGCTAAATACCTCTTATCACCGCTCTAAAGTTCTATAGGTTAGTTATATAAAAAGATATAGCTACTAAGCCTACTTATTAATAATAACTTATAAGTATAATAAATAGCGCTCTAATAAAATGCTACTAAGAGTATATATTAGCTATCTTTATAGGTATAATAGTACTGATATCTATAGAATATAGGTACTAGTATTAGGTAAAGTACTATATTCACGCAATATTATATTTGATACAAGTACTACATATAATTTAACCCTTAAGGACACTAGTCTCCTTTATTAGTAAGAGCCTTAATTTATATTTAAGTAGCTTAAACTAAAGTAGCTATATCTAGTTATAAAAGAACTTCCTATAGACTTTATAATATAGGATAGGGATAAGAAGCTTTATAAGCTAAATTAATAGCTTTAAAAGGATACCTAGGATAACTCTAATACTTAACTACTAAGCCCTATATTATCGCAGGAACCTTTAGTTATACCTACTTTAACTAAGGGGGTAGGAGGGGTAGCATAATAGTAAATAGCGCTACTTACGCTACCTACGCTACCTCAAATAATTACGACTTTAATAGTTAAATTAGGATAAGTTATAGACTTAATTAAGGTTAAAGAACTAACCCTAGCGCCGCCTTAAATAATAATATTAACGAGATTAAGAGGAAGACCTCGTAGGTTATTTAATAATATACTATTTAAGCAAAGGATTCTAATAGAATAGCTTAATTACTAGCTAAGTACTATAACGAGGTTTTTAATACGATAACGCGCCTAAGAGGCTTCCTAAGGCTAATCTAACTTTCATTACTAACTAATATAGTTAAGAATAAGGATAGGAAAGATACTTTAGTAGAAGGCTTAAGTAAAGTTTATTATTAAGATCTCTAGCTAGTCCTAATAAACTGTATAAAGGCTTAGAGATATCTATATTAAATAAAGTAGCTTATTATTATAAATATTAAGTATTAAACTATTTAGAATAAAGGTACTTTTAAGCTTATATAACTTAATAATATTAAAGATAGATACTAGATCCTTCTACTTAAATAGGTATTTATATATAAGTTTAATAAGTAGAGGTATCTTAAGAAGTTTAAGGCTAGGATCTATATAAGAGGAGACCTATAACCTGCGAATATGTTAGATATCTATACTTTAATACTCGCTTTATATTCATTTAAAAGCCTTATAGTAATTATAATAAGATTTAACCTAGAGTTAGTATAATTAGATATAGTAAATATCTTTATAAACGCTATACTAGATAAAGTTATCTATATCTACTACCTACTTAGATTTAATTGCTAAGGTAAATACCTTATCCTATATAAGGCTCTATATAGGCTATATTAATCCCCTCTTTTATAGTAACGAAGTTTAAAAATAACCCTCTAGCTATTGAACGCGAAGCTACTAGATAAAGATAACTATATCTTTATAACTAATAAAGTACTAATCTTTATATTTATTAATAATATTACTATACTCTTCTAAAAGGGAGATAAGTTAAAGGTAAGGGTAATTATTAATAACCTAAAGTTAGTATATAAAATAAAAGAGATATGTAAATTAAGTACATTTTTAGGTATTTAAACTATTTATAATTATACCTAGTATAAGTTATAGCTTTATATAGATAAATATATTAAAAAGATCTATAATAAGTTTAGTATTAATAGGATAGTAGTAAAGAGATTAATAGTAACGCGAATAATAACTAATAACTTATACTAAACCCTAAATAAGCTATAGCTAAAGATATTAACTAGTACTAATATAAAGTCGGCTTAATTAACTATATAGCGATTATTATATAACCCGACGTTGCGAGGACCTTATTACAACTTTTAGAGTTCCTACTAAATCCTTTAAAGGAATGCTATAAAGCAGCTAATTGATATCTTATATATTCATAGTAGATAAGGTACCTTACTATCAAGTTCAACGCTAATAATAAGGGTATACTCTACTATATCTTAGACGCCTCCTTTACTAATAATAATATTACTTATAAGAGTACTTAAGGTTATATAATAATATTATTTAAAAGACTAATTAGCTAGAAGTTATTAAAATAATGCTAAGTTATAATATTAAGTACTAAAGCTAAACTTATAACCCTTATAAGCATAACGAAAGAGTACCTTACTATTAATTGACTTATAAATAAACTTTAACTTTAGCTTAATAATAAGTTTACTATATACTATAATAATACCTAAACCCTCTAACTACTTACTACTAAACGACCTTAAGCGACTAGTAAGTTATACTATATTAATATTAATAACCTATAGCTATAATATGAGGTTAAGAGGGGTAGGGTTAAGTTTAAATAGGTAAAGACTAATAAAACATTTATAAATAGCTGTATAAAGGCCCTCGCTACCTAAAACCATAGTCGTTTTATTACTTAATTAGGGATAGCGAATATCTAGTTACTAATTAATAATAACTCTCTCTTAATTTATTTACTTATTATATTTCGCTTTATATTTATTTATAATCTTTAACCTTAAATATCTTAATAATAGAGCGACTTCTATAATTAGAAGTTATACTATTTAAATTGCCTTATTATACTAGCTATAATAGTATAAGATCTAATCATAAACCTTACTTATAACCTGAGTTATTTATAATTATATTATTTTAATTTAAAACTTTCTAGAAATTAAACTTTAATATTAGCTTTATTTACTCTGAACTTTAGATTAATACTCTATTTATTAACTCTAGTAAAATTAAATATTAAAAGAGAACTAGGCGTTATAGCTCTATAATAGGAGATTAATCCTACATAACTAAGTATATATTAACCTAAGCGGGATATTTTAGAGTTACCTCTTATAAAAACTTATAAACTCTATTATATTTAAGTATTAAGCTTAACTATATAAATTAGAAAGTACCTATACCTTAATAATATTAAGGCTTAGCTAGGCTAAATCTTAATAGCTATGTTACTATAGCTATTACCCCTATAGCCCTAAATTAAACTTAAGAACTCGAGGTTAAGTTACTAACTCTTTTAGTTTAATATATCTAATAAAGTAATAAGCTATACTACTATACTAAACGCTCTTAAGTAATTTAGAGGGGGAGGTAGTAATAATCTATAATAATGCTAAGGCCTATATACCTTAAAGTATAAAAGGTAGCGTATACCTATAGTATAGTAGCTCTAATAATAGGGTAGGGAGTATAGCTCTTACGATAGCTTTATCTTAAGATCTAAGGGAGTATATTAAGCCTATATATTATACTAGACGAGGTATATATAGCTCAGATATTCTAGAATATAGATTTACGCCTAAATATAGGTTATTTATATTAATTATATATTAATACTGAGTTTTATATATATAGGCTAATTTAGCCCCTTTTTACTAGTTACACACACATACACATCAATATATCAAGTCTCGCATCATAATCGATAGCCATACTATTACCTAACATTATAATAATAAGGATCCCATGCATAGTTAGGGGTTAGAAACCGGGGTTAAACGAGCGTATTATTTATAGTTATACGAGCGAAGCTATCCCTATACCTAATTATAGTATAACCTATACTCTTATTATATATATTTATATATAAACAAGCCCTTATATACTTATAATACCTCTAACTTATTTACTAACTAATATTATACTACGCGCACGCTTACTTATTATAATATAATACTACTTATAGTTATAATACTTCTCCTAGCTAAGAGCCTAGTTTTATAAAGCTGAACTAGCTTTAATATACTCCTTTATAGTAGTACTAGCTTTAAATAGCTTTATATTACTCTTCTTATAGAGTTATTTAAAAATTATTCTCCTAAGTAGCTTTATAAGTAAGTTAGCTATATTATTTACTAATAATATATATTTAAAGTTAATCTTACCCTACTTAGTAACCTCTTATATAAAGTAGTTATAAACCTATATATATTTTATATAGTTATTTATAAACTTCCCCTTTATAAGTATAATTACTCCTATATTATTTACTTATATATAAAGGGGCTCTCTAAGATCTATATTAAGTTTACTTAGGAAGTTATATATCTAAAGCGCTTCTAAGGTAGTAAATAGTACTATATAATACTTAGGTTCTATAAATAACTTAGAGATTATTACTTATTATTAAGATCTCTATAAGATTAGCTTATTAGCTATAAAGAAAACCTAGCTTATTATTAAGCGCGCTATATCCTTATAGCTAGCGTAGTTACTATTAATATAGTTATAGAGACTCTATTCGTTTAGGTCTCTACCCCTATACTTATTATTATAACTTATTACTAAAGAGGGGTTTATATTAATATATTATATTAAGCGCTCTATACCCTTCTTATATAATTCGTTTAAGTAATAGGAGAATTAGACCTATAGCTTTATATTGAAAGAGAGATCTAGCTATATTATAAGCGCTCTAAAGCTAACTTTACTAAGTACTCTCTAGTACTACGCTTAGAGTTGTAGATCTAGCATAGTACCTATACTAGGGATTATAAAGTTAAGCGCCCCTATATTAATAGGTATATTTATAAACTTAACCTTTCCTCTAAACTCCCTTATTATATCTATTAAATATATCTCTTAATTAATAATAGTTTTCTAATATTCCTTATTAAAAGTAAGTTATATACTAAGGAAGTTATTAAATACCCTAAGGTTATTAACCTTAATCTTATTACTTATACGCTTATAAATAGCGCTAAGAGCTATTTCTAGTCTAAATACTAGGATATTATTAATATATATAGCTATTATAATATTAAGAGTCTTATTATAATAAGTCGCGTTATTTAAACGTAGTAGTATAAACCCCGCTTATTAAAGGATCTCTTATAGCTTTTTCTACTACTACCTCCTACCCTATTATAACCTATATAGAGCCTTATAAAGTCTAATAACCTATTCCTAATCTACTTTATACCTATATAAAGCTACTAACTTAGTATATTATAGGTTTATAAAGAACTCCTTAATTAATAGAAAAGGTATTATATATACTACCTCCTCTAGCTCTCTATTTAAATATATACTAATAAAGTCCTATTATTATATAGAATACCCTTCTTATATATATATACTAGTAAGATCCGCTATAACGCTATTTATAATATCGAGGTATATATCTAGGTAATGTCACGCCTAGAGACTTATAAGAAGCCCCTTATTATAATCTACGCCTTATGCTTTATAAGTATACTATAAGCCTTCTTATACTTCTATACCTATTTAGCTAATAAGTAGAGGCTTTTAAATACCTCCTCTTTATTAATAAATTATAAAACTCCCTTTTTAAATAAGATATATATCTTATTGAATACTATCTCTATTTATAACTTCTAATTATTTATAAGTCTATTCTATACTTTTATAATAATTATTAGGTCTAGGTAAGGCTATAGAGATATCTCGAGTATACCTCCTCTAAGGGGGTCTTATATAAAAGCTATAGTATAGGTAAACGCTATATAATTCTCCTCTAGAGAGTTAGTCTCTCTAATTTATAAAAATACTTGCTATATCTGCTCTATAATATTATAAGTATAGCGCTATAACTATAAGCTCTGACTAGGTAATAACATATACTAGCGCTCTACTAGCTCTATTATAAGTTTATAAAAAATAATATTAGAGTAAATAATAATCTTATCCCGCTCTAATACCTATATCCTATATACTTAGTCTTTATAATAACTAATAAGGATACCTTTTTTAGCTTATATAGCGATCTTCTTACTCTTTACCTATACCTTAGGATTAATATAAGTAAAACATATACTTCTAATAACCCTTAATTAACTTATATTAGGAATATAGTCTCCTGCTAGGCTTAATAATTTATTATAGAGCGCTTAAATAGGTATCTTACCTAGTATCATTACAATAAAGGAGTAGTTAAAAATATAAACTACTATTATAAGTAGAAATAGCTATAATTCCGCTAAGACCTCGAGATTAATACTTAAATCGCGCGCCTTATTTAATATAATTTAGATTATATACTCTATAATATTATTCTATTTATATATATAGTGTTAAAAACTTTACTTTTATCCTATTATCTTATAATATAGCTTTGAGGTAGGTTACTATAAACTCTCTTATATTATCTATATAGATAACTTTTATTATTATACTAAAGGTATTCTTCTATCTTTAGAGGTATATCTATAATTAATATACTAGCTTATTCTTTATATCTATAAAGATAATCGCTCTAAAGCGCGTTTTATTATCTATAACTAGTAAGAAGTATTTATAATATTTTACTAGCTTTATCTCTCTAATATTTATATAATAAATATTTCCTACCCTCTCTATATAGTACCTAAGTATACATAATAAGTATTATAAACTCTTTAAGAGATTATATATTTTATATAGCTATAGGACTACTAACTTAGGGGTAATTATATATCTCTTTATTATCTTAATAGTCTTCTTTATCTCTCTAAAGCCTAGGTACTCTAACCTTTAGTACTAGAGCTTAGATTTAGTCCTTTATTATATAGTATATATAACTTATACGCTTAAATCTTATTTATAGGTAATATTAAAGTTAGAACCTCGCTACTAAATGTTAAGCGTTATAAACGCCTACTTATTAGTACCTACTAATTAGTTCCTATTAAGGTAACCTCTATTGAAATATAGTTATTTACTACTAAATATGTTAACTAGAAAGGTTAGTATATATAAAATATCTTATAGCTATATTAATTCCTTATTATTAAAGTATAAGGTAACTATACTTATATACTTAGGGTAAATATTACTTCCTCTTATATAGATTATATATAATATTATTAGAGGCGCGTACTCGTTATTATTAAACTATAATAAGTTATTAATTATATATATATTCGCGCTTATATCCTATAGCTAAATGCTATTATTATATTTAACTATCTTTAGAATAATATCCTCTTATTTAGTCTCTATAGGGTTATCTACCTATACTAAGTAACTTATAAGGTCGTTCTAAGCCGCCTAGAAGTTATTTAAATCTATAAAAGTATAGTAAACTTATTCTATTCCTCTCTAGCTCTCTTTTATAAACTCCTTCTTAGATATATCTATTTTCGTATTATTATTAGATAAAGTTAATAATTCCTTATCCTTAGGATTATAATTAGAATAATAACGCTATATCATATTAGCGCGCTTATAACTAAAATAACTATAGCTTTACTAATTCTTCTTAAGCTCTACCTTCTTATCTCCCTTAGTAATCTTATCTACTTAGGTCATAAGTATAGCCTTCGTTTTACTAGTTATATAAGCCTTATCTTATAGATCTATTATAAGCGCTTTAACTAATTTAATAATACCTTTATAATACTTTAATTATTAATATATAGCTTAGTTATAATACTAATCCTCTACTACTTACATAAACGCTTAAATAGCGTGTTTGGGAGAGATAATACTACCTACTTATTAATATCTATACTATAACTTATTAAATTTGAATATATATACTACTAGATTGCTCTTTATAAGCTTTAATACATATATCTAGTCCTATAATAAGCCTTATAGTATAATACTAGCGCTAGTATATATTTATAAAAGAGTCTCTTATATCTTAGAGGTATTTTAAATATATATTATAAGTCATAGTAGTCTTTTTATAAGATTATTATATATCTTAGCTATTATATAAAGATCTTCTATAGGGGTTAAGTAATCCCTGGAAATAACCCTATATATCATAAGCGTAATTCATACTTATCTTAATTATATAATCTCATTTATAGATCCCTTTAAGTAGTAGTCCTTTAGGAATTTTATTTAAAAGTCCTTAAAATAGTCTATACCTTGTTTGGGTATAATAGCGGGCTTTTAAAATAGCGGGGCGTTTATTATTATAATATCTAAGCTAACCTCTTATATCCTAAAGTATAAATAAACTAGGCTAGCTAGGATTATTCTTAGTAATAGTAATATTATTAGGGATAAAGTATCTTTATTACTATTACTAACCTTAGGTAGCGCTAGGTTTATTTTAAATACTTCTTATAACTACTACTAAAGAATCTTATTCTCCTTAAGCCTCTTTTACTAAGCTAATTATAGCTTTATAATCTTATACTAAAGATCAGTAATAGCTTTATCTAAAAGCCTTATTACCTTGATATCTTATAATATAATTATTATAACTATAAGTAACTCTATAGGCTTCTTAGAAATATATTAAAGTCTATAATATATATATATTATATTAGATAATTATATACTAGTAGATTCGCTATTCTAATAACTTATTATAATAAGCGATTTAGATTTATAAAGATATATAAGTTATATAATAAGGTTATATTACTATATAATAATAAGGATCTTATATATAATTAGGGGTTAGAAACCGGGGTTAAATAAGTATATTATTTATAGTTATACGAGTAAAGCTATCCTTATATCTAATTATAGTACGACTCGTGCTCTTATTATATATATTCATATATAAATAAGCCCTCGTATGCTTATAACGCCTCTTACTTATATGCTATCTAATATTACGCCACGCGCACGCCCGCTTATTGCGGTGCGGCGCCACTTGCGGTCGTAACAAACACTACATCAGGTGGGCTCCGCATTTGGTTTAGCTCCCGACTGTCAAATACTAACCGAGCAATGCGAGCACAAATGTGCGGGGCAATCCTCGTCAACTGCGTATAGCCGCCCGCAAACCCCGACCCCCGTGCCGACCATAACTAATCACCGCCCTCGGGTAAGAAGCGGCATTGCTGCTAAAACAACATCCCTCCGAAGAACCATTGTCAATGCGGATGATCCGTTCGACTGTAGCGGCACTTGAGATTACGGAGAATTCAAGGTCCGTTTCGCGCCAGCAGCTCGGTAACGCCCGTCGCCCGCCAATAACGAGACTTCAAAGTTCAGCGACTCCTCCACCGATCGGGTTCGGTGTTCCAAGGTTACATCTGGTAACGTGTATGGATGTGCAAACTCAGGGTCCAGCGCTATGGAGGTCACCACAGACGACGGCAGGTTGAAAGCAACCAAGAGGCCGCATAGAAAGTCCAAGCTGGGCTGTCAAACATGTAAAAAGCGGAAAATAAAGGTTCGTCTAAAAGGCAGGCTGGCTGGTTCTGCCCATGTGCTCGCGAACTCCGAGGAGTCGCCGTGTATCCCCTGCCCCCGAAGTCCCCACGCTAACATCACAACCGCCAAAGTGTGACGAGCTGAAGCCAGCATGTCGGAATTGCGTCAGGCATCTCGTCGCCTGCGACTTTCTCAAGAGCCATCCCATATCACCACGTTTCGCCTCTTTCGGAATGAACATTTCCCTACAGTTGTCGAACGGTGAGACGGTACCTGCACCACTCCTACCATCACCCAAAGTTCCACTTCCACATGAGGATCGAGATCTCAACTTCGTGGACCTGGAGTTACTGCACAACTTCACCACCTCCGTATACATGACGCTCTCGACGGATCCCCTCGTCCGCCAAATGTGGAGAGTCTCTGTCGTACGGCTTGCCTTGAAATGCGACTACGTCATGCGTACGTTGCTATCAATTTCAGCACTGCACCTTGCCCATCAGCGCCCCGAACGAAAGGAAGCTCTGGTTGCCAAGGCGTTACTGTATCACCGCATCGCAAGCCGCGAAGCGATGCAGTTGATGAGCAGCTTGGATGAGAGGAATGCCGAGAACCTCTTTCTGTTTTCCCTCTTGACCATCTTCTTTGGTGAGTCGATGATCTGTACACCATTGCGTGTGCTATCTTGGGGTACCACGAGCTTACGTTTATTCGCAGCCCTCGCATCAGGACGTTATCTGAAAGAGTCTGCCGTCGTATGGGAGTCCGCCTTCCCCGATTGGACATTTTTGCTTTCAGGGGCGTGTTCACTCATCAAGATGCTCAACGCGAGGACTTACGAAGGCGTGTTGAGGCCCATCATCAACTACGCTACAGAGCGATTTTTCACAGCTAGGGGCGATTCTTCAGTGAATCCCGAGGCTCTCGACAGTCTCAGAAAGCTAATCAGCGACAACTGTCAGGAACAAGCCCTGTTTCAAATTTATAGCTACGCTATAGACGAGCTGCGACATCCGCTTTCGCTAGCTCTGCACGATGGTGGGCGCGACATGGATATCATGGACATGTTCATCTGGAAATATTTTGTCGCAGATGACTTCCTCCCCTTACTCAAGACGCCAGAAACAAACCAGGAGGCGGTCGTTATTTATGCCCACTTCTGCATAGTTCTAAGTAGGCTAGAGAGCCAGTGGTGGCTCCAAGGTTGGGCGAGACATTTGATATCTCAGGCCTGGGCTTTGCTTGACCAGGATCATAAGCCCTGGATACGGTGGCCTATGGAGGAGTTGGGATGGGTGCCGCCGGAATCAGTGGGCTTGACATAAAGAAGTAGGGTGTTGTTGAGTCCCAGGCATCCAATGAGCTATAAACTTATGCCAGCATCAGAAAAATCCCACCGCTTATGATCACGACGCATTAGCCGTGGGATAACGGCGAGTCTTGGCCGTTAGCGCTTCCACTCGGCCAGTCGTAGCGAGGAACAGAGTCGTGATGTAGCTGATTGATGTTTACTACAGCACGCAGGGTGTGAGTTCCGAATGATGTAAAAGCACTTTGTCACACCAACTCTCAGCTGCTTCTCTCCCCAAATCACCAGGGCCGCCCGGCCCCTAATCAGCTTTTCCCAACGCCAGACGCCGGCACCGGCGCCGGACCCCACCAGGCCGTCACAAGCCATCGGCCAGTCTCCACATCCCGCTCTGCACGGACCATCATGTAGCGGGATGACGTCGCAACCCGCAATCGAGATCCTGACCGGCTTTTTGGAGGGTCTGCTCACTTCGCCCACCCTGCGTTCCACGTGTCGAAGCACGACAGTTGGGAGTCTTTGTGTGGCATCGAGCTATTTGCAACGGCTAACCCTTGGCCGTGAATCAGTTATCCACCACTCAATAGCCAAGGCTTTGCCAAAAAGAATGCAAGTCCTTTCCAGGCGCCTGGATCACTCTGACGATGAAATGGAAGCTTCCTCTGCGTGGCGTCGCAAGCGAGGGTCGTAGATGTGGCTGCCAACTTCCAGGATTCGGTGTGTCACTGCACGCTCGGGCAGGGGTCAGCTCTGAGTGCAGCCGGGAGCCCTCCCCGGTTGCCTTTCATCCCAACAGCCTATGGCATCCCGCGTCCGAAGCCTCCATCACGGACCGGTATGACGTATCCTCCGACATCATCAGCCACACGCGCGCGCACACGCGATCCTGAGAGGGATGGGCGAGTGACGACTCTGACGAAAGTGTATGCGTCTGTATGTCTGGGCCAGGCTGGGGGCTCAGGCTGGGGCCGTCAGGTGTTTATATCAGGCCAGACGGTGCCCTTTCGCATCCGCTGTCCGTTTGAGGTGTTCATCTTGTTGATCTTGCTCTGCACTTCAGTCGAATTTTCCTGAATATACCCACCCAATAAAAGCACCGTATACTTCCTCAGAACCGTTAAATCTCGCCAAAATGGAGTGGACAAAGCAGACATACAACCAGCAGTACGAGAAATGGGTTCCTTGGCTCGAGGACATCTACCTGCGGTGGTTCACCAAGGACAACAAAGCTAGCTACAGTACTAAGGGTAAGTGGTCTGAGCATGATTCTACCTGAAGTGGGTTTTTGCACGAGGAACAACCAGCTGACTAGGTCATCTCCAGACACGCTCGGCAAGACCAAGGTGACCGGCGTCGAACAAGTCGATACCCTCCAAGACGGCGTCCACAACCTCGCCGCCGGCCAGGTCGGCCAAGGCGGTCTCCTTCAACCCGTTGGCGACCTCGCCTCCAAGGAGGGCATCAACCGTGCCGAGCGCCAAGGCAAGGACGATGACGGCGGCTACGTCCCGACCGCCGTCCCGGGCTCCAGCGCCCTGAACACTACCGCCGGTGGCATCGCCGACGGCAGCAAGACCGTCGCCGGCAAGACCACCGAGGGTGTCAAGGGTGCCGGCAGCTACGTCGGAGGCCTCTTCGGCGGTGGCAAGAAGGAGCAGAAGTGAGCGAAGTGACCCGACAGGGCCTGACTTCTCAATACTTGTTTACACACCGTTGCGCCGCTTGCTTTTCGTTAGGATGGAGAATATACAAGACGGTTATGCTTGGATGAAAGGGATCTGGCGTTGGTCATCTGTTAGGGTTCTCGAATAGCATTGTTAATAATACCCACCAGCATTGAAATTGCATACTTTCCCCATTTGATACCCTGGTGCAGCAGGGCCCAACGGTTCGTCGGGTTCAACTAGAAGGCAAACACTGGTCCCAGGTTCGGATATGACGCCCGGCCCGAGTGTTTGCTGAATTCTTTTAGGAGCATCAAAGTAGTCTAGGTCGATGTGCGCCGTTTGCTTGCCTGTCATTGTGGTTGGCGGAGGAGAGACCCTGGTTCATCACCCGTTTGTTGGGCTGGCACGCACTTGGCGGGCTTGCCTCTCTCTCTCTCTCTTCTCTTTTTAAACTCGTTTGGTTTCTCTCAATTTTCATATCTGCTTTGTCGTCTTTGCGTCGGGTTGGCGAGCTGCTTACCGAGATGAAAGATCAGAGCCGATGGGCCGACCGTCTCGGCGTGCGGTCCTTGGCGAAGAAGTCAGTTCTCTTGTTTCGGTCGCTGGCCAGGAAAACTGGAATTGCGGCACGGAACGGGGGCGCAGATTGGACAGTCACGGTCCGGCCGAAAGTGTCCTGCGAAAGCGACTCCTCGGTCACCCTCCCATCGCTGAGCGCCTTCAACCCGTCGTTTGACGACTTCTGGACCAATGTCGATGGACGAACCAAGGGTCGACCACCCAGCAACGCCACATATGCTCAATCTCAAACGAACTTCTTTGGAAAGCTACCGCAAGAGGTTCGAGAGATGATTTATCAGGAGCTTTGGCGCGACTCCGGCACTGGTCAGCACATCATTTGCACGCCGGCCGGATATACCCACGCACGCTGTTTGTTCGATCATTCCGGCGGGTCTAGCGAGGGTGATGCAGATGACGACCTCTGGGAGGCCATGTGGATGGTCCCGGACGCTCGTGGATCGGGTCCGCTGTGGTATAAGCGGGAGATGTCGAGCTGGGGAGATCACTGGAAATGTGAGGAGGCGAGAGAGGAGAACGAGATCTGGAAAGACATCGTGAAGGGGAAAACGTGCCATTGTATCAAGGTCGACACGTGGTCGGCCTTTTTACCCATGATGCTCAGTTGCAGGCAGATGTAGGTTGCCAGTTGGAACTCCCTCCGTGCCCATGAGAGATTTTTTTCCCGAATGCTTACAATAATGGCAAGGTATCATCAATGCGCGGCTTCGCTGTATAAATCATTGACCTTTACAATCACCGACATCAGCCTTGCCAAAAGCCTCTTTGGTATTCGATACAGAGGCCCTGCCGGCCATCCGTTCCGGCGCATCAACCTCTCCTTCAGACGGCACGTTCACGAGAAACCTAGTTTCGAAGAATGGATCAAGTCCTGGAGCGCGGTCCTCCAACTGCTCGACACACCCGGCCTGGCGTCGGTGTATCTCTGGCTGGATAGCGACATCTTTTACGAAAGGCATTGGCTGTCCGTCAGCGCCAACATCCTCAGCCGCATACCGGAGACGCTGATCCACAAAGTCGCCGTCAATCTCCCGCCGGACGGGTATCGGGATCGGAGCCCCGTCTCCGCGTGGATGAGCCTGTAGCGGCGGGGCGCCGCGTGCGCCCCCGAACACGGCGGAACGCAGGAGGAATGGAGGAGGCGAAGCGTTTCGGGGTGAGACGGCTGCGGGAGGGAGGTTGCGGGGTGGATTGGTCTGGAACTCAAGGGGCTCGGAGCACGTTGGGGCGCATGTGAAATTGGACTTGACGGGTTGGAGACAGTAAGACGACGCGTGGCCCTGGGATGTGAAGGGTCTAGAATTTGGACGATGGTGTAAGCCACGGCCAATCAACCTCTCTCCGAGAACATACCCATGACTGCGACGACCCCGTTTTGAGCCTCTCAGATCTCTGTTGACATGATTACCGCCCATCATCAAAAATCCCCCCAAAACCAATGGCGGGGGATCCCGGCTGGAGGCTCGCACATCATCACCATCGGCGAATTCAAAATATCTGACAAGGACTGATCAGAGGCGATTTGTCACTTCGCGAGGCGGTCCAAGACGCACGCGAAACTCAGAAGGACTCAAGGGTCCACCACCTCATGACGCCTGAGAAGCGTCCTTCCCGCCAAGTTTAACAACGTTCCGCGTAAGCTTAACCGGACTTGCAACCAAGCGCTGAACCTCCGCGTCGGCTCCGGTGCGTCTTCGGCCTCTTTTCGCCGGTATACGATATACCAGACGTCGTAGGCCTGCAGAGCTTACTATATTTCCCCGGCCTGCGTGGGCTGAAGCTTGCTCCAACATGCGATGGCGATGCGGGGGTTTCGGTCACTCGGCGGCTGCCGGAACATGCAGAGAGGCTTGTTATCTCGCATCATGGTTTATCGATGTCCTCATGTGGCGGTGTCGCAACAACGGAAGCCGGCGGAATGTTTTGCGTGCTCCAACTAGTAGCACGCGGGAGTCAGGCTGCAATCGGATATCGCGGATCGAAGTCTAAACTCTCGTCCAAGGTCCTCATGAAGCAGAGACATGGGCCTGTCTTTTCAGGAGAGTTTCCTCCGAATGGAACACACGTAGAAGTTGAGGCAATTCGCAACCGACGGGTCGATGATCTATTTGATGAACAGGAACCCACCGAGATGGACATCACCCCGGCCGGAGCTTTCAAGGTTCTGTTGCGAAGAGACTTACGGAGGTAATGTCCCGTCCCAGCTCCACATCGCCCGCCGGCGTCTGAGGGCCGGCCGAAAAAGAGCTGCTCGGAATGGTGCCACTTTTTGACCAGGACTGAATAATCCCGCCCCCCCCCCGGCGCAGCTGCACGCATCGTGCCATTCTTTCCGAGGCGCATTCCAACATCTTCCATGGTCACTTTGCACCATCATCTCGCGGCCTAAAACTTGTTCAAAATGCCAGGGAATGGTGTTCTCTTTCGGCTCACGGCCCAGAAAGTGGGGAAACCGGGGGGGACGGCTCCATGCGCAAGCCCCGCAATGCGGATCCCGGGGGGTCCCTTTTTTGGTGCCTTTCCATGGACGCCGGAGTGGGAACGAGTTGCTCGAAGAGATCGGAATCCAGAGAGCACATCGGCGGTCCTGTCGTTATATCGCGCGCGCCAGCTTCGCAGAGGCTCTGCCGGGGGCCCGGGGGATGGTCTTCTTTTTCTTTCCTAGCGCCGCATGTTCGTGTCTCTACCGCAGTAGCTTCGCAGACCAGGGGAAACCGTATTGTGCAGCCTGGCTTGCTTTGCATCTAGCACTACTACCACCTTATGGCGCGGGCTGTCCTCGAAAGCCCCTTGTCTATGTGCCGGCTTTTTAGCCTTTTGGACTTGTGGAAATCAGGTTTTGCATTTTTCCGGAAACGGTAGAGAAAACGGGCTTAGTCTCTGCTGCACGCCGGTGATGCTTCGGGCGGGGTGCACATTTGCTTCTGGCTTAGTCGAGTTGAAAAGGTTGCGAGGGAAAAAGCGAAGCTATTCGCACATATCGAGTGGGGGGCGTGCGTGCTTTAACAGATGCAACGCTGGACAACACGCGCGCCAACTCTCGCTCACCGAACCCATCTCGATCGCTGCTTGTTGGTCTTCCGATGATACCTCGCCACCGCTTCATCTTGAATCAGTTACGTGGTCATCGGGGATTGAGAACGTCGTCGTGGTGATCCTCAGGAGCGATTTTCACGATGCACGTCCGTCATCTTTAGCTGGCGGTGCTCATCTATCGACACTCATCCGGCGCCGTTTCGAATGCATCCCGGCCAGTTGATGCGAAAGTAAGCATGCATACCCTGTCGGCTCACCTCAGCTGCCGGATCCGGACATGCCGTTCACATATCCCACGCGAAAGATGCGGGCGAGCTTAGCGACGCCCGGGCCCGCGATGCTGGGTTTAAGCTACAGAACGAGGTCCTTTATGGGTAGACAAGCGGCCGGTGCGGTACCCTCTCATCGACCACCTTGTTCGCGATAAACTAACTCTCTTGATGCGTCTCTTCGAGTCCGGCGAATCGGCGAATAAGCGACCTACATGGACCCATGCCCACCTCGCCGGAGAATTAGACGACGCCCCGGACTCTGAAGTTCTCATCGGCGCCGGTAGCGGCGGCCCTCCTCCCAAAACACCAAGCGTCCTCTTCGTCGCGATTCCGTGATACTGACATGGCACGGCCCAGCCGTTGTGTCGCAGGGGTCCCCGTGTGTATACCTACCTAGGGATTCTAAACGTTAGTATGCAACTTTTGGCCTATAGCATTTGGGATCAAGTACTATTCGTTTGAATGTCTGGGGTATATACTTTTTATAGAATAATGAGCGAGAATAATATCTCTCTAGCTGGCATAAGGCAATTAACCTTATGATCCAGAATTCTTCCTTTATGACGTTTTAAGTAACTTCCCCTCTAACAGTATAGGACTGCGCTAACGTTTAGAATCCCTGGGTAGGTATACACAGTGAGTGGGTGGGAACGCGGCAGGCCGGGCATTGGCCTCGTGATGGCTCTACCTCAACACCACCACCTCTCTCTCTCTCTACGGAATATCTGTCACTGTGTGATGTCTGAGTGCTAGCAACAGAGTTGGTGGCGGTGCTGCTGTCAAAGTCGCGAAATCTGGATCGCTGGTGCGGAGGGACTAGTAGAACAGAGTCTGAGTGAGGGAAAATTGTTCGACCAGCTTACGTGTGACAACGATTCGGGGGGACAGAAAGGGACGGGCCTTGACTCGGACGTCATCTACATCAGCGCAGCGTATGCGGCCGTCCGATCCCCCCCAAAACTCGTGGCCTTTCAGGTCTTTCTCACGATATTTACTCGACGTATTCGCGACGACGAACTGAAGGCTGAGTGCGGGGAAGTGGTATCCCTGCGAGGGTTTGTTGAGATACCTTCATGGCGCTTGGTAGATCCTAGTTTATGTATACCTACCCTTTGCCTGTCTATAACACGCATGATATAGGCCCAGGGGAGGTCCTGACAAGTTGAACGAGATCAAGGTCCGGGTCTGTTTATATTGAGCTACCAGGTTGGGGAACAGGGCAAACGTGCGATACGGTGTCATCCGCCTACCACTCCACTTTTCTTCTTTCCTTTCCACGGTGAGGAATTCAGTTCGCGGGGCGGGGGGGGGGGGGAACAAGAGGGAAACCCCCTCAATGTTCATCAGTGTGAGATCAGCCTGTTTGAGAGAGACAGCGCATCGTGATCACTGTGAACTTACCAGTGTCCAGTCGCGTCCGGAGGACACTGCGACAATAATTATCGATACTGACCGAAGCTTGTTTTATGACCGCCAAGTACGTCTGCCGGGTCAATGATGGATTCGTGACGGGCTGGGATTGTTGATGGAGTCCAGTCGCATTCCGAACTCCACCAAGGTGCTTTTCTGGGGCTTCTACACATGATCTGACTTGGGGTTTTCTGCGCCGAAAAGCCCTGCGCCACCTCCGGATTGAGGATTCCCGGCTGCAACTGCACGCAAACTGTGCAGTGCCAGAGAGAGCGGCGGCAGTACCGGGGGCTGAAGGCCGCATGCGAAGTGAGTTCTTGAGAAACTGGTAATCGTTCACTGCAGCAACTAGCTCATGCGGTGCGTCGGTGAGCTGCTTTCGTGCCTTTTCCTTTTTTCTTTTCTCTTGCGCGCACCTCTGTCTGTGCAACGCCGCCGCACGCCGGAGGGGAAGACGGAGGAGGGAAAGATATCCGCCGACTTGGACTTCAGTTTCAGGACTTGGCCTCCCCTCGGCGGAACAAGCTTCCAGCTTCGACAACAAAACTTCAGCTCTTGTCTGAATATCCTGCCATTGAGGAAGAGTGGGCGAGAGGACCCCGCAGTCTCGGACCATGCCTTCTTGGCGAAGCTGCTCTCTGTACGTTCAGCCCCCCGGGGTAAGGTGTCATTGGAATAAGACGGTCATCCCTGATCACCTGGCGAGCGAGGATCATGGGCGATTGGACCGCGAGGTGTTCAACGACAAGGGGACACGGCGCCTCTTGAAAAATATTTCGTGCTGGCTGCCCGCGCCGAGACATGCGTGCGGCAGCCTCTTCAGTCTCTCGAGGCCCTCCAGGAGGGACGAAATCCAGAAACCGCAATGCGGCGCTAGAGGACTGGTCTTTTGAATTCAATGTAGATGCCGCTTACACGGCGGTGGATGTAGGTCCAACCCAACGTGCATCGTGGCGGCGCTCAATTAAGGTAGTGTCTTAAAAGCCGACAGCTTGACCTGAAGCTGTGGTCTTTCGGTGCTGCAATTAGCTAATGACGTGACGACCCATCTGACGAGGAATTGCGCAGAATAATCTCAGAAAACCGCGCTTGAGGGTATTGGCATGAGCTCGGATGTCCAGTCCTCTAGACACGGCGGCTATTCGACTCGGGCGCCCGCTTAGCGGCGATGAAAGGGGGGAGTTGTGAATCCGAGGAACAAGCCATGTAGTTAGCTTAGCTATTGTTGCGTGAGGCCTGCCAAGTTCAGAGGTAGGTAAGGTCGTAAGGAAAAGGAGGGCTCATCGGCTAACCCATGAAAAAGAGTTGGCTGGGGAGGATGCATGGCATGCCGCGGGCATCCTATCGCATCTCGAGCCCGCCCTGCCCTCGTCCGCCAATGCGTCTGCGTGGGCAGCAAAGATGCTCTTTCTCCCCGGACCAGTCAGACCTGCCGCCCTGCAACTGAGGTAGACTGGGTAGGTGTGTACTCCCTTGGATACGGTACCCTTTTTGGTATACTTGGAATTGGGCCCGGTTTTGGGGTGGAGGGGGTAATTTGAGGTCATCGTGGCTCGGCTCTAAAGGGCTGCTGGAAATATGAGGCGTCATTTTACAGTTTTCCGCGCGCGTAAGATGACAATTCTGTCTAGTCTCGAGTCTCTTTCGTCCGCCGACTATTAGTTCCTACATGCTAACCCTCGACGATGGAGGCACGTAGACTCGTTAACATCACCATGCACGAGGGGGTTAGCCCAGCTCCCACCACACTAGCTCGAGCTTCCAGCAACCCGAGATCGTAGGAGGCTGGGTGTAGGTTCCCGTCAAGGGCCGCATTGATCGTCGACGCAAAAGCCGCGCTTTCTTGCTTCTTCGCTCTTCCTTTCTTTCCACTGCCCTTCCCCACATCCGCTTTCGACCGTGCTCTGCAGCGAAAACACCGTCCGAGGCCCTTCTATTCCGCTAAGCTGTACTGTCCCCGTCCTGCGTGTCGCGGGCATCTGTGAAACCCATGCGTCCCGTTCTTCTGTGCTGTTGTGCTACTACGAAGTACATCTATGCAAAAACGAAAGGAATAAAAAACACCCTTGGTGCGCACGTGCTGGCGGCAAGGGGGTTTGGGGCGGGTTTCCTTGCCTCAGCCTGACTGTCTGACGCTTCTGTCACTGCGAAACCGGTTTGGGTGAAAGTGAAGAGGGGGCTTGGTAGATGCCTGATACCTCGCGGCACAGGACGAAACCTCGACCTCGCGATGGCGTCGGTGAGCTGAGTTGAGGAGCCACGCGGCATGAGCACGAGAATCATCTGGTCCGGACATCACGGAGGGGCACGGGTTGGGCAGGGTGGAGAGATAAAACAGCCAAGTTTTATCGCCTTTTCTTAACCTCATACTCACGAGAAGAGAGGGAGGGAAGAACAGACGGCGTTCCGAATTCGCTTCTGTCGTTCCGTATGAATGCTATGCCGGGCTGAGCTTGCCTCGTCCCTCCTGCCACGAACGGACGGGGCCTGTGAGATCAAATGTGTCCGACGTGTTGGAGTACGAGGGCACAGCGCATGCCTACATGGCGCATGTCTCTCGGATCGACCGCCGGCCGGGAGCGCAGAGGAATGTGATGACCATCTCGGGTGTTGGGTGGATTCGGTCTGTGTTGTGAGGCTGTCTAGGTGAGGCCGGCCGAGAGGAACCGAAGCGGGGTTCACGATGGCAGGGCATTCATGTCATTCGCCTCTGTCCGAGAACGCCTCAGATAAGGCCCCGCCAAGTCCGACTTATTGGTACCGAGTTTGGGGGGCGGGACGGCGGAGAAAACCTTGGAATGGAAGGGGGCAGAAATGGTTCTGCTTCGCTGGAGCGACGGGACTGGTTGACAGGGTTCTTAATCGCTCTTCGTTATTGAACTGGTTTCCTTGGTTCAGGACGCGAATATCACGCCGATGCTGAATGCACCCGTCAGAGGTCGTTGGGACTGAGGTCATGGTTGAAGCAGCTCCAGAGACATTCTGCAGACCACAACCCCGGACACTAAACAAAACATTTCCGAAGAACGGTTTAATTAATCTGGGGATAACTGCGAAGGTGGCCCGGCAAAGACCCCGAGTCTTCAACTCGGAGGTCGCCCGGATCGTGGGCCTCCTTGGCGGTCGACGCCCTGGCGGGGCCTCCCTTTCGGAGGCGAATATCAAAGCAGAAAGGAAGAGGAATCAGCCAAGTCCGCCTCCAAGTCTTCGGGGCCGGTGATGGTTTTGCCGCCCATCCCCTCCATGTTGGGCGCTCGCGGGAAAAGATAACCCACGACGCGTTCATCCCCACGCCGAAGTGTTCTGTGGGCCTGGAGAAGGAAGCAATGGAGACATTCTTTTCCTCCTCCAAACGAGGCGGCGTTCCGGGGCGGAATTCATCTGCCTTTCGTGGCGGCTGCACATGTTTCCCTCCTCACTAGCCCCATGTTGGTGGGCATGTTGGTTGTGGAGTGCGTGCCATGCAAGTGAGGCGAGATGTACTAGTTGCAGGTCGAGTTGCTGAGATGGGCTGAGGACATCATTATCATGTGTGTATAAGTGTTAGCTCCTTCTCAGGCAGCCGGATTACCGTAGGGAATAAGCTCGATGGCAAGAGAGATGCCGTTTTGGAGGCCAAAGACGGCAATGTTGCGGCTTTGTGATGGTGCTTGTGATATTGGGAATCGGCATGCATTGGCGCTGCATCAAGGCCACATATCTCGGGGGGTGTGGCCCGGTTGCTCACGGTGTGCGTCGGGGTGCTACGTCGGCAGCGTCTCCGCATCAGCAAAACACGGACACGGGAATAAACAGGGCATTCTTCAGTCCCTGACCCGTTTTCTTGTATCATGGCCTGCTGGGCGGGCTCTCGGGCGCTGGTCCGATTTCATGTCCTCATTCATTATTACACAACAATCAAACCAGAAAGGGTTCACCGAGGCAAGTCCATGGGCCCGCACGTGTTGTCATTTTGCTCCACGTCTGGCCGAGATGATCTGAGGTTAGGTTAGGTGAGGTGAGGTGAGCAGGCTGCAGCAGCGTAGAGATGGTCATCTGTCATGTCCCGGGGCTATCAGCCTGGCATTATCGTCCTCCGGGGAAGGCCGGTGGACGATTCCCGCATCTTGCTTGCATCACCTTTGCATTCCCCGTCGTTTGATATTGTCGTGCCCTGGACAATCTGCCCTGCGTGGCAAACACGACGGTTCCCTGTCGATACTCAAGTCTCACGGCCTCTTCCCCCCTTCGAACGCGCTCGGCAGTCAACAGTGGGTGTGATCTCCAGTGCTCTACCGCCATTTCGCCCCCTTAGACTCTGACCGAGAATGACCCTACTATATAGTACGAAGACCACGCGAGATGAGACAGGGGGCCGCGTTGAAGGATTCACAAAGAAAAGGGTAAACTTGGGGGAGTTGGATCAAGGGACGAGACGGCAGCGCGAAGCCAGCATCCGATCCGATCTCACGGCCGCCGTTCTCCCAAGACAGGGAAGGACGGAGGATGAATGAGGTAAGAGCGAGGAACAGGAACAGGATCGGTCGGAAACAGGGACCGCAGGACTTATTGTTTGCGCGTGCCGGAGACATTGCCATTGCCAGTAGACAGCGCCGGAGTTCCTCCACCCTCATAGCGTGAGGTAGCGCCGGCCATCATTGGACCGTCATTACATCAACAGCCGCGGCGGAAGGGCAATGATTGCAATGGTCGGTACAGAGTAGTACGGGGATTGGCACGGCGTCCCTGGAACCTGTTCTGTGGCGGACGCTACGGGGGAGACGAGGCGGGAGTTCCTCGGTGGAATATCATAATCGATCGAGATTTGGGGTGTTTAACGGCTTAACATGGTTCAGAATGATTGATTTCCTGGGAAAGTGACTGGGATTGAGGGAAACGGGTGTTACGGAACAGAATAGTGATTCAGAGACTTCTTGATCGAAATAAGTCCATGGAACAGTATACTTCTAACTACTCTAGACTTCAGGCTTTCAGTAGTCACGTCCCCGACGCAGCCCGGAAGCTGGGGCCCTGACGGTCAGTTTTAGTGAAAGCATGTTGGGTGGAGGGGTTTCCTGAACATTTCGGTCCGGTTCTGGTGGTGGTTGATTCCATTCTCGTTGTCAGGCAAGTGGTGAAAGTACGCAGCCGCGACGACGACAAAGTGACCGCAGCGCCGCAGACTGACAGTTGGAGTGGAGGCAGACCTGACTGATCCCTTCTGGTATATGCCCAAGTGGTAAGGGTACTCGACGACGAGGAGGAGGAGGAGGAGGAGGAGGAGAGAGAGGGAGAGACAAGGCTACGGCGGTAGCCAACCAATGGACGAAGGAAGACCGAGCACACTTCAGCAGGACCAGCCAAGAGACACGAAGAGAGAAAGAAACGGATATTCGTGCACTAAGCACAAGAGGCTGCCCCGGGCGCATGCAACGTTGGACCGGGAGTGCCTTGTCACCCTGTCACCTCGTTCTTGGCTTGTCCCGTCTCGTCCTGGCGTGGTGGTGTTGAACAGTTGTGCTGGCCTGTCCCTGTCTCCTGGTGGAGGCGACCCTGTCCATGCCCATGCCCCTGCCCATGGTCTCCCCTGTTCTCAGTCCATCCCACTCTTTGGAGAGAGAGAGAGAGCCACTTGGCTCGGTTGGCTAGCGTGAGGGCTGATGTCGGAAAGCGAGGGAAAGACGGCTGTTCAGGCGTTGTCACTTGCTGGTTCGTTCTTTGGCGGTCGTCACAATTCGGTCTTGCAAGTCCCCTCTTCTGCATTTATATCTCATCCGGCCCATCTGTGATATCTCTGCTTCTGTACGGATATGTTACTGCGTATGTCTGTGAGTGAGTGTGTGTGTGTGTGTGTACTTTTACCCCTCGCCTGCTGCTTTCTTGGGAGAGTTGCTGATTATTACTTGTACTTGGCTCGCTGCACTCTGCATCCTGTTCTCCTCATCTCATCCGTCCCATCCCATCCCACCAACGCTCTTCTTATCCGAGGCGCTGTGTCTTGTGGCTGTCTGTCTTGTCTCTCCTCGCGGGAACAACCACCACTACAATAACAACAACAAACAACAACACGTTCTCCTCTGACTTTGTCTCCGTGTCTTTCCCCTCCCTCGTAGGTGTTGTTTACATTGGGGACTCCCTACGCCGCTCGCACTATCGACGAGACGTGCCTGAGAGGCCTCATCCCTCAACGCCCAGCACTGGAGGAAGCAAGAAATCATCACCAGTTCTGGCCCCTCGTCCGCCCCCGAATAGTGTCGGCATAGAAGAAGAAGAAGAAGAAGCCCGAGGCCGTCCTGCAGTCTCTCAGACTCCGATTCCTCCTCCCAACTCCCCCAGCCATCATTCATCCTGACATCCATTGCTCTCCGCCCTGGCTTCAAAACCCAGCTCCAGCAAAAACGAAGACGCAAATACTCCGTTATAGCGGTTCCGTCCCCTCTCACACGTAGGCGTGGCTTTGCGTTAGCCTCCCCAGCCTGCTCGCTCTCGGCTTTCCCGACCAGCTCCTCCAGGGCGCACCCACCACGCTAGACGCTAGATCCGCAGGGCGCCGTCCCACCTTTTACCTGCCCTAAGGTACCTAGGCTCGCTTCACCTCACTGACCCCCGCCAGGACGTGCCTCAGCCGCCCGCTTCAGCGCATCCACCGCGTTGCTGCCAGAGCTGAAAAAGCTGGGTACGCTACGGTCGCTGCCTCATACGCTGCCCGCGGGCTGCCTTACCTGTGTCCATTGACCCTCAAAGTTGGGGACGCGAGGTACCTCACTTTGCGCCTGTCTTCACCTGGTACTCGGGTACCTCAGTCGCTGACGCTCGACGCCCGACGCACCACATAACCTCGCCGGCCCGACACCTTTTTCTTACCTCGTCTCTTCCCTTTCACATAGGCCTTTTCACCCTGGTCCTCCTCCTCCTCCTCCTCCTCCTCCTCCTCCGCTCCTCCAACAATAGCAGCCTCTCAACGTCACCAACCCTCAGCCTTCCTTCCCATACTCAGCGGGCGTCATCTTCTCCCATCAGTCA
Organism: Colletotrichum ledebouriae; assembly: GCA_036785755.1. Taxonomy (NCBI): domain Eukaryota; kingdom Fungi; phylum Ascomycota; class Sordariomycetes; order Glomerellales; family Glomerellaceae; genus Colletotrichum; species Colletotrichum ledebouriae. The sequence continues at coordinate 33,430 of JAVHLU010000163.1, forward strand.
ACCTGGATCGCCCCGGGAAGGAAGCAAACAAACAAAACCAACCACATCGTATCCGAACAACTACAGCAGCATCCAGCCGGCCTGTCTCGACATCACCACTCTCAACGCCACGATAGCCTCACCACCGCCATGTTAGACCCCTCGGCGAGTCGGCGCCAGCAGCCGATGGACTCGTCTGCCGTCTACTCCCACTCCCGCACCCGCACCGTCTCCTCCAACATATTCCCTGTCGCCATCCAGAGCCCAACGCCGATGCACCTGGCCCAAGGCCACCCCCAACAACATAACCGCCGCTCTCCCTCCGTCAACACCTTCAGCACCACCTCGAGCGTGCCCCCTCCCGCCGCCTACCGCACCTCTCCCACAAACGACCTCCGCCGCTCGACGTCCTCAAGATCGGGCGGCAGCTCCCCCCAACCCACCGGCTACGTCGCCCTCCTCCGCAAGCAAAAGGCGACCGTCTGGTGCGATCGTGCCCAGTACGAGGACCCCCGTCTGCTCGCCCAGCAGCGCGCCGCCAAGATGCGTGCCACCCTCGAGGTCATCGGCGGCCAGCGCACCCCTTCGGGCCTCTCCGCCCCCAGTGGTAGGACCAGCACCGGCATCTCTGCTACGGGCAAGGTTGCCGCCAAGATCCGCCACCACGGCAAGCCTGGAGTCGTCGGCTACGCCCCCGGCGACCACCACGTCGGCGTCGGCGGTGTCCCCATGCGTCTGTCTGCGACGGAGGTCGAGGGCGAGGACAGTGACGACGACGACCCCCGTCTGCACCACCGCCGTACCGGCAGCAGCGGCCGCAGTAGCACCACGAGCCGTCGCGGTCCCGGGTACAGGTCTTCTGGCGGCTTGGGCAGCGGCAGGAGATGGAGCCCCAGCGACACTCCCGAGAGGAGCGGCAGCCTGGTCGAGGAGAAGCAGGAGGACACGCTGGGCGACAATGCTAGTGGCAGGGCCATGACGACCGCGTCGTCTGGAAGCAGCGCCGAGAGAGCGGACAACGTGGCCGAATTGGGCGGCATGGGCTCTAACTCCAACGCGGCGAGGCTGGCCAGCAATTCGCTCATGCACTCGACCGTCACCCGGGAGAAGAGCGTCAAGGGCGCCGACGATCTCCGTAGGAGGGGAAGCGTCGACGAGCGCACCTCGACGCTTACGGGTGGCCGCCTTTACATTGCCAACCCGGATTAGAGACCCTTTTTTTTGTTTTGTTTTTTTGGGTTCGAAAACACGAGCGAACTCCGAATACGATTAGAGGCCCACGGGATGGGCCCCGACGGCCTGTGAGAATCGACAGTCGAGAATTTCTTTTCCGTTTTCACAATATTGTACGAATGCCTCTCGAGGCGATACACCCACACGGTCGTCTGGCGGAGCGGTTCTCCTTTTTCCCTTACCTGTCACAACTTGCATCACAACGGCGTTGATTTTGAACTTGAGCTGTTTTTTTGGGTTGGAATTATACCACACAGAGGCCAACCCGAGATCACACACAAACACGGTTTCCGGAGGTGCCGGGGTTGGATTCATTGTTCCGAGATTCCCACACTATCTGTTCTACGATCGCTACCTACGGGTCTTCTTTCTGCATGTTCTTATTTTCCTTTTCCAAGTTCGCGAGTACACACGATACTCTGTCTCCCTCACACATAATGGTCTTTTTCAAAAGCCATTCCTAATCTGCGGGCAAGACAAAAAGCGAGGTGGTGGCCGGGGGGACGACGGGCGGAGGAGGAAGACAAAAAAGCAGACCGGTTGGCAAGGGAGGATGATACCACAGGAAGAACCCGAGACGAGATGGAGCAGAGGAGGAAAGTGAGACGAGACAGTACGGAGCATGAAAATGCTCGAATATGAAAAGCCATTCTTGGGCACATCGCAGTTCTGAAGATTTTCCTACTCTCACGCATGCAACTGCGAAATATCCGGGGCACTAAAGTTCCAAAGCCGTGATGCAAGAAGACATGCTGCATGGCATGTGAGGCTAATTCGAGCCACAGGTGAGTAGGCACATGCTCCTCGGGCTCTGATAATGCGATGCTAGACTCGGTGTCTCTCCCTCTAGCCCGCAACACCGTTTTTCGACGTTCGTCTTGCTGTTGCTGTTCTGGGACCGGTCCCTGTCCTAACTTCTCAGTTAGCTATCCCGCCAGGCTTGGCAGCTGGTAAAAGTCTTGGCTCGGGGACTTCGAGTCAAGAAAGCATCGCATCGCACTTTAAAGGAGGGGGGAACGAAAGCATCCATATCCATGTGGTGAGCCGCTTGCAGCGCTGCTTTTTCTCTAGTGTGTTCCAAACATAGTACAGCTTAATCACGACACAAGCAACAACGACATGGTCCGGGACTGCCGCAGAGGAGGGTTTTTTTTTCTCTTTTTTTTTCCCTTGAAGCTATTGCGAGTTGCGACGGCTTGGGTTCGCCATTGACGGCATTCGACTTTGGTGGAGTTGAACATGTGTTCCTCCCATAGGGTAAGTTAAGGTAAGGAATCGTCTCATGCAACCAACTCCTGGAATGTCTTCGGTTTGGACCCCGTGTTTCGGTGGTTTTGTTCCAAGGTCTTGGTTTGCTCTTTTGGAAGGGTGAGATAGACGTCTTTAACCCTTCTGCGTTAACCACATCGAGGACATCAATCACATCAGCACGTCGATCGAAGTGAAAGTTTCTCCTGGACACGAGCGCAGGTTTATCTTAGTCTTCTCTTTTGTCGCCCTCTCTCTGCCACGGACCATCGCGATGCGATCGATGGCCTTCTCTGCGCAAGGACGACGACCAGGTTAGGCAATTGAGCGACTCTGCAGGATACTGTACGTCGCTTCTCGTCCCTTGCATTAGACCTTCGATTCCTCCTGGTCCGCCGGAAATGCCCGCAACTTTTGCCGGTAAAAACATGGATACACGCCCGTCACGTCAATTAATCGCAGGGTTGACAGTGCGCGCATTGGCGGTTTTCTTCTGTTTGTCGATCATCTCGTGTTCCTCCCCAAGTCAAGAGACCCCTCAAGACCCCTAACTTTTATTAGCGCAAAGACGAGAGCCCCTATGGAGGAGATGGAGGAGGGGGGATGGCAGGCAGTCAGGGTCCACTAGGTGGTGCCAGAGAAGGGATGGCATCATGATGACTTGAGCCAAGACCGAGAATTATGGAGACAAAGTGTCTTTTTTTTTTTTTTTTTTTTTTTTGGTATTGATGGGTTTGTTGCTCCTGTGGTTCCGCGCAATCGATTGCTGGGCCGCGGTCCATCAAATGTGGGGTTTCTTTCCCGGTGCGTCGGTGTAGGGCGGGCTTTACCGAGCGGAGACCAGGTGAAGGAGTCATGGGCCGTGCGTAGGCTGAGCCTCGCTATGATTAGTCATGTGTGGATCAAATCGGTCATCCACCTCAGATGCTCACCAGCCACATAACGTGGTTACTCGCTTATCTTATCTCTCTATCTTAGCGCAGATTGAAGGTCGCGTTGCCGACAAAGATGTCTGTTAGCGCGCAACAAAGAGAGAACGCTGCAGAATGCTCTCACGATGCCTTGAACTCGTGGTGTCTGTGTGCTTGTAAACTCGAACAATTGATTGACCACTTCCTCTCATAACAGGTCATGTTCTCAGACAGTATATGGTCCTCAGTTTGTAGATAACAACACAGCCATTATCACTAACTATGTTACCTCCAAGACGCATTCCTCCTCGGGCATATACAAGTGTCGGTCTCCAACAGAAGTCGAGTATCGCCTTAACATTGACCAATTTTCCTGCACTTTCCCATCTCCTCGCCTCCTCCTGCCTACCGTAGAGGCCGACAGACACGACCAACCCCTGCCTGTCCAACGCCAAATTTACGCGTCCGTCGCGTGTTAGGCCTAGCACGAACGCTTTCCATCTCTCAACCACGCTCCATAACGGCCCTTCCCACTTTAACCCATCCGACCGTTGACCCTTTCGAGCTGCCTCAGTTGAGCCTCGCGACTGTTGAAGGTCAGCCCACGTTCTGAAGTCCATCTTGCGAGGGCATAGTCGTTCGGTCAATCGCCTTTTTGTCCTGCCCCCGCCAAGGTTGTCTTGCTCTACTGTCTCTTCCCCTCGACGCGATCCCCCCGCAATCCATCAGCTCATCAGCCCAGCCTTCGCACGACGTCGCCAGAGAGGTCGCGACCCCTGCGACAAAAGGACCTGTCCGATGCCTCTGTTCGCCTATTCACCCAACATCCAGAGAATGCCGGAAATGGAGTCGAACGGACTCAAGAGAAGCCACGACGAGTACTCGGGCGATGAAGTCACTATCGACGACCGCGGCCTTGACGCCGGCGTCAAGCAGCAGGCCACCGAGAGTGTCGTCCAGCCCAGCAAAGGTAGAAAGGCCCAGTGTACCTGCCAGCACAGGTTCACGTGCTCAGGAGATCTGTATTCTAACGACATAGCAGCCATGTCTCCATCCGTCCCCATCACACACGATTCTTCACCTCTGGGCAGTCCAGCCTCTCTCACCGACGCGGACACCAGCACCCCCGCCCGCAACTCCCCGTCTCCGAACCCTACGCCTACCAAGACGGCTTCTCCGTTAAGTCAGACCGTCAATGCAAGCTCAACATCAAATCTCCCCGCCTCCACGGCCACGTCGTCAACAGCCCAGACCCCCGCCAAGAGAAAGCGACGCACCGCTGCCGAAAAGGAAGCCGAAGAAAAGGAAAAGGCCTTGGAAAAGGAGAAGAAAAAGAAGGAGCGCGAGGCCCAGAAGGAGGCGAAGCAGGCTGAAAAGGCCAAGGCCGACGCGGAGAAGCAGGCTCAGAAGGCCAAGGCCGACGCGGAGAAGCAGGCTCAGAAGGCCAAGGCCGACGCGGAGAAGCAGGCTCAGAAGGCCGAAAAGGCCAAGGCTGAAGCCGAGAAGCAAGCTCAGAAGGACGAGAAGCGTCGCAAGAAGGAAGAAGAGGAGCGCAAAGCTCAGGAGGAGAAGGAGAAGAAAGCGCGTGCCCAGCCGAAGCTGATGGCGTTCTTCACCAAGACGCCCGCGACACCCAAGAAGGAACCTGCAGCCCCTGTCGTCAAGACGGAGAGTCCGGCCAAGGTTACCGCTCCGGAGTCAACAAAGGCCCCAGAGGTGAAGAAGGAGGAGAAGTCGGAGTACGAGAAGCGATTCAAGCCCTTCTTTGTTCACGAAACGGTCCGCATGGCCAAAACCCCATTCGAGATGGACCAGGAGACACTCGCTGCCAAGTCGAAAATCCTCGAGGAGTACTTTGACGGCAAGAGGAAGGTAACAGCTCAAAGCAGGTTTGATTTTGTCGAAGTCTTCCAGCTGCCCTGCCGTCCAGCTCCGCGGGGAAGAATACACACACCTGTGAGGCACACCGTGGAGAAGATGCGGAAGCTCACCACCGAAGGGACCAGCGAAGAGGACAAGAAAACTATCACGAAGGAAACCACGGATGCCCTCAGCAAGATCCCGATGAAGACTCTGCGATTCTGGCAGGATGTTCGCCCTCCCTACAAGGGAACAGTGACCCTAAAACCCTACCAAGCAGGTAACGCCGGCATGCGACGGCTAGCACGAAAGCCCACATCCCGCGGTCTTATGCCCGCCGTTAACTACGACCACGACTCCGAAGCCGAATGGGAAAGCGAGGGTGAAGATGTCGACATCGACGATGATGACGACGAAGATCTCGAGGGCGATGGTGAGGACATGGACGAATTCCTCGACGACTCGGAGGACACCGGCCCTGCCCGATTTGTAAGTGCCAACGGTCTCGAGCCCGAAAACTCTGGACTCTGCTGGGAGGATTGCAAGCGTATGGGTCCAAACCGGTCCATGTACAAACACAGGATGGAATTCATCCTCGGTAAGCCATATCCCGTCTCTCGCTCATACAGCCGCGTTAACACCTGCTTCAAAGCGAGCCTCGACCACCACTCTGGTATCGACCCCTTCTCGACCAAGTACTGGGAACCCGAGACGAAGCCAAAGGCCGCCAAGGTCACGAAGGACCAGGCGGTACCTACATCCGCACCGAGCAACGCATTTGAAGCGTTAGGTAACAAGGACGCTGCACCCTCGCTGCCTAAGAAGCTTTTGGAGAGCAATCACTTGGAGGAGCTCAAGAAGATCATCCAGGCGAATCCCAAGATTGCCAAAGGTGGCTTGGTAGATCTTTCGTACGTCGCCCTTGGTCACGCCAAAGTGTCGCGCAACGACATTAAGGAGGCAATCGCCGTCATTGCCGAGCGATCTGGAGGTCAGGGCCGTGCCGGCTCGTGGGTCATCAAGCCTCTTTATCTCGATTAAAGGCCGCAACAAGAGCAAATGGCGCGTATGATATGCGGTTATTATTACTGTTCTGATTCGATGAGGATACCTTGGCGAACATGTTTTTATCAGCTCTGAGCAATTCTCCTTTGTCAAAGTTGTGGGGTATATGGGTTTTTTTTTGCGGAACTTTGGGGCATCAAGGCAAGAACGGGGCGGATATGGTAGACGGCACTGGGACTGTTAGGCTCTTGTCTCATCTTGCATGAGCTGCTCGTTGCTGGCAGCAGGATTTCGATTGCTTGCAAAGCTGCCTGCATCTGGTGGGCACGATACGACGGCATGAGGGCGGCGTATGATGGATTTCTTTGAGTCGTGCGGATGCAACAAATGCTTTCCAATAAATGGTTGTTGGCGTTGATGGCCGGTAGATACTAGGACAATGCCTCACTTATTCGGACTTATCCCAGTCCATCGTGAACATGTCGAACGCTTTGGAGAACCTCGATCAGACCTGTCGCAGCCGTTTCGGCAACACATGAGTCGCAGACTGCCTGGCCTACCTCAGAGGGCATAAGTCCGCGGTGACTGAATAGCAGCGAATCACGGCCTCGCCAGTCTGAGCCGGGGAAACACCTATTGCCGTCCACGCGCGGGGAGAAATTCGTGTCGTTCTTGTATCCCATCTAGCGTGGGTTTGGTCTCATAACAAAGTGAGAAACCAAAGGACCGTTTCCACGCGTGATGAACGATGTGCTGCTGCGCGCCCTAGTGGGTGAGGTTGCTAAACAGGCTATTTGGAGTACCGCATAGACTTTGTTTATGTCCGGAGGCCACACACTACCTTGCTAAGCTCTCAGATCCTCATGGGCATATCCTTTTCTCCGCTCTCATGAATCTGACTCCTTGAGTCTGCAGCGGTTTCGTAGTCCGCAGGGTCTCTCATTTTCTCCAGGGTCGGACCAACGGATCGAGGTTTCTTCGAGAAATCACCCAGTGATGCTGGGGGTTAGACTGAGCGGCACCAATTCAACGTTGGACTGCGTCAAGCCTTGGGAGTTATGACTGCGACACTGAGATGTCCAGTATCAACGAGTATCTCAGCCGCGGGGACGAGGGAAGGTGGGGGGGGGGGGGGGGGGCAAGGGTTTCGCAAGTTGACTTAGCTGGTGTGATCAGGCAGCTCATCGTCCACGGAAACGAGAGCACGATGTTCTGGCCCTGCCGCGACATTGTTGCAGCCTGCAGAATCAAGATCACCTCGCCATAAGTGTCTTGGATTCTCTGTCGTGCGTTGCGGCGTTGGGCTCATGGTTACTGGCGGTTGCCGATCCGAAATCCTTATTTCTCTGGGTTCGGGATATGCACATGTCAGTAGATTATAAGTTGATGCCTTATGGTTTGATGTTGTGGTTAACAGTCGAGGTTGACAGCGGCTCAAGTTTTGGCCCATGTGCGACTTTCAAGATGAGGAGTGAGGCGGAGGACATGGAGCAGTGCCTTAGGCCAAGTCGCACTCTGTCATTACCACGTTGAAACCAGGAATTCACGATCACTGACGCTGAGCTCTTCGGGGCCCTGCACCAGCCTGGAATAGCCTCTATTCGACACAGTACGACGTACGACCTGGTCCAGTTTCATCCTATAAGCGGCAAGAATGTCCCTAGTGTCTCGGGGCACGAGCACGTGCGAGGGTAGTGTAAGCTCCCAACCCCGTCTTACGTCCTGCAAGGCAACTCGGTCTCTCGAATTAAATGTGTCTCTTAGAAGTGGAAGGCGGTGCTTCCATGTTGATGAACGCAGAGGAGGTTGTGGCAAGCTTGCGTAGCAAACCCCCACCAGGCCTCTGAGACATTGATAACGGCCTCGTGTCTGACTGACTCCAATCCATTCGCGAAAAAGCGAGAATGAGGCGCGGCATTGGCAGATGGTATGCCGCAAGAGCCTTGTGTTGAAAGCCAAGGGAGAACGGCCCGCAAGATCAAGACATGCTTGCCAAAGGGAGCGGTTTGGCCCGTCGGAGCCCCCTAGTGGTGATGGGTTGCATGTAAGACAGGGTGGAGTTACTGGCATCATTCTCGTCCAGCCGGCTTACTGATCATCGTTGCATGTGCACGCCGAGTCGTGGACCCCGACAAGGGCTGGCGCTGCAGGCCGGGTTTTGAACGGCATAATTATAGTGCACGCCGTCCTCCCGTGGACATGTAGCTGAGCAAGCAAAATTCAAGCCGGCTTGGTTTGAGGGGTAAGCTGAAGACACGACCAGGACCAGACAGCAGCTGGAAGCTACGAATGAGTGAATGCATTACGACCCCAGTACAGTTTTAAAAATAAATGGTATATGATAGGCGGCAATTGCCACTACGCGACAAGGCATGCTCGACAGCCAAGCCATTGGCTATCTGTCGATCACAGACACGGTCTCGCAACTCAGACATGGTCACGAGATGTTGAAAAAGGACGGGAGGCCCCTCGCAAAGAGGGGGAAAAAAAGGCCTTGAGTTCTTTTCGATGTTCAGCATCAACGGGTTAGCGTACAGCTCTGAATCAACATCGTGAAAACCGTTTTGGACATGGATCAGCCATCACCCGACACTTCAATCTCAGCCAGGCCCTCTTCTGAAGGACTGCTATATTGCAGCCCGTCTTTGCAGAATGCTTCAGAAACGGAGCACTCCCATATCGGAGAGCGCCAAAAGGCAGAGATTTCTCCGCGGCAGACTCTGCAGCCAGTTGACAAGTCGCCTTCGACTGTTTCCAGCGACACGCTCTCGGATGTTCAGTGCCAACCCAAAGTGAGGGATGCAAACCCATGCTCTCCGCGTTCCTCCTCCTACGGAGATGCTCTGAACCCCGACACAGAGACATCACCAGCACACAAGCTGGCTCTGCCCGGATCTATCTCGACGGCACACAGACACCAAGAAGATGGAGAAGGTTCGGATATGATGACTTCATCTGGTGCCACCTCGAAAGTTGAAACCACCGAGGGTGCCGCCGCAACCGCAGTGTCGATGCCGCTCTGGAGGGCGTGGGCGCTCGAGCTTGGCTGTATGATTCTGAGTGCTCTCTTCTTCACGGGTATGTCATTAACCATGGCCTGAAGGATCGTCCGCTGATTTGCCGCCCCTTTTCTGTAGCCATAGTCATTATGCTATACGTTTACAACAAGAGAACCCTACCGGATTGGCCGTTGAGAATCACCCTCAACACCGTGCTCGCCTTTCTCGCCACTCTTGCCAACGCTGCCTTTCTCTGTCCTGTTTCGGCGGCATTGAGTCAGACGCAATGGTCCTGGTTTGACCGAGTGCAGCCAAAACCGCTCCATGACCTGCAGGTTATTGACCAGGCCAGTAGAGGGGTATGGGGTTCTCTAGTACTGCTTTGGCGGTTTCGGATCCGTCATTTCGTCGTTCTCGGGGCCCTTCTCATGGCGATTAGTGGTCTGACCTCACCAGTAACGCAACTGGCCATCAACTACCCCGTTCGAAGCATCCCATTTCCCGAGGAAGAGGCGTCTACACAGGCCGTCTGGGACCTCAACGGGTATAGGGACAGTCTGGACCTCGCAGCTCGCAGGGCGATCGACGTGTCCGTCTTCATGGACTCTACGAGGTTCCAAGAATCTGTCGCTTATGCGGCCGTAGCTGCCGGTGGAGTCGCTTGTTCTACCACGAACTGCACTTTCGATCACTTCCAGTCGCTAGGGGTTTGCGTCAAGATGGCCAATATCTCCTCGCACCTTCGAGTCGAGGAATTCGACAACCAAAACGCGACTGTGACGCCCGTGACGGGCGTGCCCATCCCGGACAGAAAGGTCTGGCGGGCTTCTCTCCCCGGAGGCCACGACCTCGCGCACCAGACGAAGATGGTGCTGAGAAACGACGTGCTCAACGGGAACCGCACCTTCGGCTTCCGGGACGACGAGGCTCTGCAGCAGACGAGGATCGCATCCTTCGCCCTGATCTACACCACCCCGATAATCAACGACACCAGCTGGTGGGACGCCCAGACGGCATCCGGATCGGAGAAACCCACGGCCAGAGACGCGATGGAGCATATCCGCGACTTTCGCCACGACGCCACGGAGATCTTCTTCCACCTGTGCGTTCATACGTACGAGACCGAGGTCTCCATGGGCGTCGAGAATACCCGTGTGGTGGAGTCGCTGACCGAACCACTTGACCGGGGCGCCGGGACCTTTGTCGAAATGGACTGCGATTCCCCCGTCTACAACAATTCGAATGCCTGCCGACAAGAACGAGGAAAGTGGAACAGGACACTAAGCCTCAAGAGTCCGAGTAAGGATTCTCCCGCTCCGGTGAGGCTTGACGCGGCCGGCGGGGAGGTCTTCAGCGCGGACTACCGGTCTCTCGAAGAGATGGCGTACGGAATGGTGGCGCACTCGACAGGCTTCAGAAGCGTCCACGCCGTTCCATGGCATACGGGAGACCTTCCCATCTATTCTCAAGGTGCCGAGTTCACCCTGAGCCTTCTGGATTTTGTCTTGTTTGGTCTGCGCACGATGCCCGACCCGGAGCTCCGCCGGAAGAGGCTCCGTAACATATTCCAAAACGTGGCAACCAGCCTCTCCGCAGCGTATGTCATAAATCGCCTCTAATTCCTTCTTTCTCTTTTTTGGGCGCTGATTGATGTTTTCCTCCTGGCTAACCACTCACGTTTCCAATGCCAGGTTGCGCGCCGGAAACCCCGGACTCCAAACATTTGCATACGCCAAGTTCAACGTCACCGGCGTGGCTATGAAGGAAGTCGCATACGTCGATATCAGCTGGGGGTGGCTGTCTCTCCTGGCCTTTGAGATCGCGCTGGCAGGAGTCTTCCTGGGCCTGACGATGATGAGCCAAACGGTCATGGCGAACTCGAACCCGGACTCGGTCAGGCTTCAGGATCTGAAGAGTTGTTCTTTGGCTACCTTGGTTGCGCTTGACCCAGAATGTCGCTTGCGTGCCGGCGGCCGGCTTCGGCCCCAAGAGGAGCTGGAGGGCATAGCGAAAGGACTGATGGTGCGGCTTGAAGAGGGTCAAATTGTGGCTGCCGAAGCTATCTCGGAAGAAAAGCGAGTGCAGGCCGTCGCAGTGGAAATCGGGAAAGTGTGAAAGCTGTTGGTTTCACGCGGGGTGTGGGTGCGCGCGCGTAGGCTCAAAAATGTATATTACGCAGTACAGCTGATGAAGTGGTAGATGTCCAAGTCTAGGATCATAACTGCGTGACCACCTTTCCTCAGTGCTGCTACTCTGCGGCTCCCGCGGGTTGCGGTGTTGGCGCAACGGGAACATTCTTGTGTTGCTAAAATCTCTGAAGCAATGTGGATGTCCGGGCGGAATTCGGGAGGTGGCACCCGATGTTGTGGAAGAAACAAAGTCTCGTGAGACGTGTCAAACACGATGGGGAAGAAGTCAAGTCCATCGGATTGCTGCCGGCAATCGAGATCAGGGTGGACACGAGAGGCTTGGAAGAGGGGATTCCGACCCCTGTCTCCGAATCACGCAGTTGGGATGTTGGGCGCCTTTGCCGGGCTGCAGCAGTTCCTGACCGAAAGCAAATCAACCCCTCATTTTCACTTGAATTTATTACACTTTGTCACACGCCACAAAACACCAGGTCGCAGGGACTCATCATCATGGCCAGCGATGCGTCGCCGAAGGTTGAGCGGGCCACCATCGCGGGGTCGATCGAGATACCCCGCATCCTGAACGGCCTCTGGCAGCTCGCCGGCGGACACGACGAAACCGTCGACGTCGCTGCCGCGGCGGATGCGATGAAGCCACTGTGAGGACGTTTTCCAGGTCCTTTGAGAAATGCAACACCTTTTCAGAGCTGAGAACAACGTAGCATCGATGCCGGACTGCACGGCTTCGACGTGGCAGACCACTACGGTCCCGCAGAGCAAGTCATCGGACAGTACAACCTCGTCCACGACGAGCCCATCACCGCGTTCACGAAATGGTGTCCGCCCGATACCGGCGACAGGTCGTTCGGGACCGCCGAGGCGGCCGTCGACCTCGCGCTGAAGCGGATGAAGCAGAAGCAGATCGCGCTCCTGCAGTACCACGCGTGGAACTACGCGGACGGCACGTATCTCTGCAACCTCTCGCATCTGCGGATCCTCCAGCAACGCGGCAAGATTGCGCACATCGGGCTCACGAACGTCGACGCGGCGCATCTGGAGCTGCTCGTCGATTCGGGCTACGAGATTGCCTCGAACCAGGTGTCGTGCTCGGTGATCGACCTCCGGCTCGTGAAGGGCCGCATGGCCGGGGTGTGCGAGAAGCACGGCGTCGCCGTCTTGGCCTACGGAACGCTGCTCGGAGGGTTTCTGAGCGAGAAATGGGTCGGCAAGCCAGAGCCGAACGATGCGGCGGAAGAAGAAGAGGGCCTGAACTGGAGTCTCAGGAAGTATCTCCGGTTCATCCGCGCGGCGGGCGGGTGGCCTGCCTTTCAAAACGTCCTGAGGTCTGTCGCGGACGTCGCGGCGAAGCATGGTGTGTCGATCGCGGCGGTCGCCATCAGGTGGGTGCTGGACATTCCCGTCGTCAAGGCCGTCATTGTCGGAGCGAGGCTGTCTCGAGATAGCGAAAAGTACGCCGCGAGAAACCTCGCGGCCTTCTCTTTCTCACTCGACGAACACGATCGAGAGTTGATTGCGAAAGCGCAGGAAGGGCTGGCAGACATCCCGGGAGATTGCGGGGACGAGTATCGACGGGCACCGTTCCTGACGGCTGCGGGTGACTTGAGCGATCACCTCGCGGAGAGCCACGAGATGCAACGGGTAGAGGAGGCTATTGCCAAAGGACAGAGGGTGGAGTATCATTCCGGCAGCAAGTGGGAGCCGATTGCTGGCTATTCACGCGCGGTGAGGTTCGGGAAGACTATTCGGGTTTCTGGGACGACTGCCAACCCGCCCCCAGAGCTGCAGGGCCAACTCGAAGTTATCGGCGGGAGGTCTGCTCGCTCTCAGACCGTCGCGGTGCTTGACATCATCGAGAGGGCCGTCAGGCGTCTGGGAGGGACCATGGCTGACGTGGTTCGGACTCGGGTGATGCTTCAGCGGGAGGAGGATGTCATTGGCGTCTCCGAGGCGCACGGATGGGTCTTCCACTGTCATGGGGTTTGGCCGGCTAATACGCTGACGACGGCTGGGCTCATTGGGGATGGAATTCTCGTTGAGGTTGAAGTTGAGGCCGAGGTCGGCAGTGGAAAATCCATCGTGGCCATTTCATGAGGCGGAGTTGGACAAACAAGGATCCCGGTTATACAGACGCCAATATCACAACAAAAGCATTTCAAAGAGCAAAATGGCGAATGAACTTACTGAACCAGAGTTTCACACACGCCCGTCAAAATTACGCAAGATGCAGGATCATCGGCGAAGAATGCAAAAGATGAAAGGGACGAGACTCGAACTCGCGCGGGTTGCCCCACCAGGAAACAGATGTTAAGCTGACCTTAACCTGGCGCCATAACCAACTCGGCCACCCTTCCGTAACGTGTGATTCAGCGCCCTAATTTTCGCTATATCGTCGCTTCCGTGCTTGCCAGCAAACCCGAGAGAGCCCCAACTGCGCCCGCAACCGCGCCCGCAACAGCGACCTCGACCGCGTATGGATCACGGAAGGTGCCTGTTTAAAAGCGCAGAGAAAACAAGGCTCCGCAGAGTCAAGGGAAACGGGAGGAACGCGGTGTTAGTCCAAGGTGTCAGCCCCAGGTCAGGCTTGTGGAGATGCTAGAATGAACGAAGTGGTTTCTCAGTCTTGGCAAGCACTTTTGGGTCACTGGGATATCAGATTGCATTCTCCATGACCTTCGACATTCCTCCACCGAGAGTTTGACCTCCCGTCACCCCCAACTAAACATGGCCCCCGTCTCGGCTCTCCAACAACCGGCGCACCCTCTAGTTGTGCTCTCCCGACTCCGCCACTTCGTGCGCGGAACGCACAATCGTGAAAGTTCTGTGGTCGCAATCCTTGTGGACTTCGTGATGGTCATGGGGGGGAATACACTTCACAACGTGGGTATGTCCCTTGACACGATTGCAGTGCTTCAGGCACGTGTCATCCTTCTCCTTGCCGCCGTGGTTATTCTTCGGATGGTACTTGTCGTCGTTCTGAAGCCGCCAAAGAAGCGACTCGTGGAGGACCGCATCCTTTGGAATATCACGCGTCTCGCCCTTGTTGAGCGGGAAGCGGGTATCCTCCCACTCCCCGTTCTCAAGCTCCCAACGGGTGATGAAGGGCAACCACTCTATGCGAGAATAATCAGCACATACTCCCGCAAAGAAACAGCAAGATTGGGGGGATGAAGGTCTCACCCATGAGTTTCCAGAGCAACACGGTGAAGAACCCCGTGCCGGTGTTGAAAGCAAGCGAGTCGTGGATCGGCCCCTTCATCGCCTGCTTCTTCTTGTCCGCGAAGCGATGCTTGAACGCGTGCAGCTGGCTCTCGCGCCACTTCAGGGCCGACGCGGGGTCCTGTCGGCCGACGTCCTCGACCTCGCCAATCATCCACGCCAACGCGACGTCGCTCAGCTGCAGGCGGTCGCATCCCATGGCCGTCTGGGCGGGCTTGCGCGTCGTCCAGAAGTTCTTGATCTTGCCCCACCAGCCCATCGCGACCTCTTCGGCGTTGTCAAAGGCGTTCTGGTCGGAAGCGGGCCAGCCGCCGCCGACGTCGCCGTGGCAGCCGGGGAACCAGACTTCTTTGATGTCGTCGTGGTTGTGTTGCTCTTCCTCTATCTTGTCCTGCGCCAGCAGCGCGGCCTTGAACTTGACGCGGCGCTCGTCGACGGCCACCGCGTGCCGGACGTGGTGCGCCGTGCCGACCACGGGCACCGGGATGGGCGCCTTGCGCTCGAGGATGGCCACGGAGTTGACGCAGTCCCAGATGCCGAGGAAGTGGACCTTGATGTTGGATTCCTCGAGCTTGCCGTGGTGGTCGACCTTCTCCTTTCGGCAGAACGTGTCGGAGAAGGCGGCGATCTCGTTGAGGGCGACGTCGTACCTGTGGCTGTGGCGCGAACCGTCGCCCTCCTGGTGCTCCGAGGTCATGGGCTGAGTCCCGTTGGCAGTGGCTGCTTCGGCGGAACGCGCCGCCTTGGCCGCTTTCTTGGCATCCCTCTCCCTCTGGGACCTTTTGGGATGGGAGGTGACGAAGTCTTCGACCTCGCCGGCGAGGTACCGCTGGTAGAGTTTGTAGGCGAAGGGCACCATTTCCTCGTTGCCCTTGCAGAGGAGACCGACGGTGTGGATCATGCGAGCGAGGAACTTGGCGGTGAAGGCGCCGCGGCTGAAGCCGAACATGTAGATCTTGTCGCCCTTTGCAGGTAGATGACCTATTAGCATGGATGCACGTTGTAGTATGCAGGACGCAGGCAGAAACTCACCGAGGAGTAGTAACGCATCAAGAACCTATAGCCAGCCAAGACGTGGGCGTCGAAGGTGGTTCCGATGCCCTGGTCAATGGTCTGCGAGATGGAGCTCTTGAACTCGCCGAACCAGGACTTGTTGACCGAGGTCTCGTTGATATCATACGTGCCGATCCCAGCTATGAATTCGTACGTATCAGCAGATGAAGGAGACTAAGAAGAGGAGAAGGGCTGTCTTACTCTGGTAATAGTGGAACTGATCGGGTTCTTGACGGTCAAGCTTGCTCAGGAGCTTGACGACGTTGGTATCGGCGTTGGATCCAGTAAACGTATTGCCGGTGCCATCGAAACACAAGACAAGCTTCCTTGGAGTGCGACTGCCTTCAGGCCCCTGGGCTCTGGCGGCTGTGTCGGCGTTGGAGAGGTCGTTGCTAAGTGCTGAGGGAGCCATTACGGTGGTCTGAAAAGCGGTTTATTACTCAGGTCAAGAAGGTATCACATCAGGATGGGCAAATAGTTCCAGCGTGAATACTTCGAGGGCTCCCACACTCCATATATCAGCAGCCTACAGTCCTGTCCGGATCCTGAGCTCTACTCTTTCGCAGCCACGACCAGAAAGATCTGCCCAATTGCGAGAGAAAGCCGACTGGCGGATTATCTGGCCCTAGTCTCGGGGGCCGAACGAAGACAGTCGATGATCGGGGGCCTCAAACATGCCAGCTTTGGATGGGAAGAAGAACGTACGTCACCTCGTATACGCGGCGCACAGAGGTGCAGCTTCAAACCCCCTCCTCAGTATGCGTCTTACACCTCAGCTCCCGGCAGGGCAAGGACAAGACTCCCTCCATCTGGCTAGGAACCAGCGCCAATAGTTATCAAAGAATACCAATCGAACGGTGAACGTCACTCGCCGGGGGGGGGGGGGGGGGGTTCATCGACGGGTTCACCGGGCGGGGTATTGCGTACTGGCATCTGCGGCGTAACCTTTGGCTGCTCACTATCCCACTCCCGTCGTGAGATTCAAGACAGCCGTTCAGCCACTCGAATTATATTTCTGAAATCGAGGTTGAACGACGACGATCGCTCATGACACTGGACGTTAGTGCGTAACGTCGCGGAACGGCAGGCAGCATGAATCGATGCTTGGTTGGCCCGTCGAGATGACTCGAGTCGCCCGCATGTCGTGTAATGTGTATTCAACAATGGGTGCTATATCACGGGCCAACGACGGTTGCAACGTCAGTCGTGCTACCCTGGAATCTTGTCTTGTACCAAGCTCGACGGCCGAGGTTCTTCTCCCAACTGCAAGTCCCTTCCGAGCAGCTTACCCGTTTCCGAAATGGGAGATGAGCTCAACTACTTCTGATACGTGCAGGCAAACCAAGGGTTAGTTGCTCGCTGTTTTGTGTAGGCTGGTCTTAGATTTCAACTCGTGTTACCGTATCAGGGCATAACCTGCGGCTGGCCGTCGATCGCTGTACGCATGTATGCAGGGCGAGTAGCCGCCAGCGCGGGGGAGACAGCTCGTGTCTAAGACAGCGTAAAGTCAATCTCGTATACGCCGTCGTGCAGGTAAACGTCGCTCACATGCAATGTCTTCGGACATGCCGCGATGCAGCATGCCTACAGTAACTACTCCGGTGGACAGGCGGCAACGGCATGCATTGGATTCTGGCAATCTTTCGGGGCCGCCGCCTTCCAATGAGGAGGATCGGTGATGACCATTCTCGCGACCTAAAGCAGCCTGCTTGTTGTTTCACGGCAGCGAGAGCTAAGCCAAGAAACCCCTCAATATCCAAGACATGGGAGATCTGACAGCGCAGAGAATAAAGCCATTATTGGAACTAAACTTTGATGAGGAATCAACTGAGAACAGGACAAACTAGCTCTCCGCTCCCCCTCGGCCAAGGTGGGATAGTCGACTTTCTGTGACCATTAATTAGACACCAGCTTCTTGCTCGAGACGTTGAAGAAGCTTTGGACGCTAAACATGCCCATGTCCGGCCCTAGGAGATGCCATCCTGCAGACGGTGCGGGCCGTTTGGAGCCGCTTGCGTGAAGGCAGTAGTGTATGCAGATCTCAGTCAGACAGACGTACGTCCTGGGGCAGGCGTCCTGCTGCGGCTGAGCCATGTCACCCTTCCGCTTCTCCTCCATTCCGGTCTCTGACCCCGCGTTGCCGGGCCTCGGCGGGCTGTGGTGCTCTCCTGGTGATGCTTCTCATACCTGCCCGACCGTCTTCCCCCCGCCGTGGCGCACTGCATGTCTCCGGTTGCCGCTGATCGTCGGGCAGAAATGACAAACGGAGAGCCAGTGATTCGCGCGAGACTGTTTCGGAGTATGTCTCGCACAGCATGTCGAGTGCGTTTTCATCGATACATACCCAAGGAGGTGATGTCTCTGGGCATTCGTGGAACGCTGATGGTGCGCCGAAAGGGGACGCGCGAGATCAAGTAGTCCCACGTCCATGCCGCGGTCTACCTACCAGTGGCATGATGGGACGCCACCGAAGTGTAGATGACATGACATGCGCAGGATACTCGTTGCGCTGCTCCGCCGTCGTGTTGGGAAAGGGTCGAGGCGTCGGTTGAGCTCCTCGAGCCTTCATATAAGTGAAGTATCGATGCGTGTGAGAGACGGCTTTGGATCAGACTACTCCCCCTTCATTTTCCCCGGACTGTCAATTCCACGCACACGAGACAGCGGGAAGTAAAATAAAAATGTCTTTCAACACCAAGTACCAAGCCGGCGAGGCCTATGGCGACGAACGGAAGGGGTCTAACAACTTCTTCGCCGACCCCAAGAAGGTCGCCGCCGACATCATCAAGGACTTGGGCGGCGTTCACGGCACGCTGTCTCTGCCTGAGCTGGTCAACCTCGTCCAGCAGCTGACACAGAAAGGCGAGCCTCTCGACGACAAGAAGCTGTAAGTGTGTTTTCATCGTTTTTCTAAGCAGCATAAGTCTGACACGAAATAGGACCACGGAGTCGTTGATCGGTGTCCTGACTGCTCTTCCCTCTGGTTCCAACACCAGAGTTCAGCTCACCAACAAGCTCATCGACACACTTTGGGGCAACCTCCAGCACCCGCCGTTGAGCTACGTTGGCGGGGATGTCAAGTACGAGGTCGTCAAGTCCAAGGAGGAGATCGCCAAGGAGAAGCAGGAGGCCGAAGATGCCATCACCTTCCAGTCGCCAGACTTCCCCGAGATCACGCTCCGTGAGCACCTACCACAGGCACCCGATGGTCTCCATCACTACAGAATGCCCGATGGAAGCTTCAACAACATCCTCGAACCCCATCTGGGCGCGGCGGGAACCCCTTACGCCAAGACCGTCAGGACCGAGAAGAGGCTCCACGCCGTCAAGCCTGACGCCTCTCTCCTCTTCGACCTGCTCATGGCCCGCGATGACAAGACCTTCACGGAGAACCCGGCGGGTATCTCTTCGATGCTCTTCTACCACGCGTCCATCATCATCCACGACATCTTCCGCACCAACCGCACAGATATGAACAAGTCAGACACGTCGTCCTACCTCGACCTGGCCCCCCTCTACGGCTCTTCGTTCAAGGACCAGCTCGAGATCCGCACCATGAAGGAGGGCAAACTCAAGCCCGACACCTTCCACGAGAAGCGTCTCCTCGGCCAGCCGGCCGGCGTCAACGTCATGCTGGTCCTCTACAGCCGTTTCCACAACTACGTCTGCGACATACTCCTCAAGATCAACGAGAACCAGCGCTTCTCCCTCAAGTGCCCCGCGGACGCCAAAGCGGAGGACAAGGCCCAGGCGCTGGCCAAGCAGGACCACGACCTCTTCAACACGGCGCGGCTCATCGTCGGCGGCCTGTACATCAACATCTGCCTGCACGACTACCTCCGCGCCATCACGAACACGCACCACTCCAAGAGCGACTGGACGCTCGACCCGCGCGTCGAGATCGGCAAGCAGTTCGACGGCGACGGCGTCCCCCGCGGCGTGGGCAACCAGGTCAGCGTCGAGTTCAACCTGCTCTACCGCTTCCACTCGTGCATCTCCAAGAAGGACGAGCGCTGGATCAACGGCTTCTTCGCAAAGATCTTCCCGGACCGCAGGCCCGAGGAGCTCGAGAACGTGCCCGTCCAGGAGCTCATGATGGGCCTCCAGAAGTTCGAGCAGACCATCCCCAAGGACCCCAGCCAGCGCACGTTCGACGACCTCGAGAGGCAGGAGAACGGCATGTTCAGGGACGAGGACCTCGTGCGCGTGCTCAAGGAGGCGATGGAGGACCCCGCGGGCACGTTCGGCGCCCGCATGGTCCCCAAGGCGCTCAAGGTCGTCGAGGTCATGGGCATCACGCAGGCGCGCCGCTGGCAGGTCGCGTCCCTGAACGAGTTCCGCGACTTCTTCGGCCTGAAGAGGCACGACACCTTCAAGGACATCAACTCCAACGAGGAAGTCGCTAGCCTCTTGGAGAAGCTGTACACCGACCCGGATATGGTCGAGCTCTACCCCGGTCTCATGATCGAGGACATCAAGCCCGTCCGCAACCCCGGCAGCGGCATCTGCCCGACCTACTCGGTCGGCCGTGCCGTCTTGTCGGACGCCGTGACGCTCGTGCGCTCCGACAGATTCAACACCCTCGACTACACCGTCTCCAACCTGACGGCGTGGGGCTACAACGAAGTACAGCAGGACTACAAGACGATGGGCGGTTCCATGTTGTACAAGCTGATCCAAAGAGGTCTCCCGGGCTGGTTCCCTTTCAACTCCATCGCCGTCATGCAGCCCATGTACACCAAGCAGGCCAACGAGCGCATCGCCCGGGAGCTGGGCACCATCAGCCAGTTCACCATGGACGACCCCAAGGCGCCGCCGAAGCCCATCGTGGTCATGTCCAGCGAGGGAATCAAACATGTGCTCGGCAACCACGACAAGTTCGCCGTGCCATGGCTGACGGCCCTCAACTCGCTCTTCACGGAGCAGAAGAAGGACCTCAGCTGGTTCATGCTCGCGGGCGACGGACAGACGAACAAGCAGGAGAAGGTCAACTTCCAGGCAGCGATGAAGAAGACGCCCGGCCTGCACAACGCCGTCCACGAGTTCATCGAGCGGGTCGGCAAGCGTCTGATCGAGAAGGAGACGTTCAAGATGAAGGAAGGGCTGTACCAGATGGACATCATCCGGGACGTCGCCATCCCGCTGAACGCGCAGTTGCTCGCGGACCTGTTCTACTTTGACATGAACACCGACGAGAACCCGAACGGGACGATCGGCGCCACGGACCTGTACCGCCATCTGCTCAACATCCGCATCTGGGGCGTCAACAACAACGACCCCGGCCAGGCGTGGAACCGCCGCCGGCGTGCGCAAGAGGCGGCCAAGGTGATCATTGACTCGACGAAGAAGCTCGTCAACGAGGTGTCGACGGGACGGGGCTTCGGTCTCGGTGTCGTGTCGGCGCTGAACAACGTGGTTTCGCGCAAGACGTACCTGAAGAAGGACTCCCTGCGGTCGTGCGGTTACAAGCTCGTCGAAGAGCTGCTCAACCAGGGCGGCTCCGTCGACAGGGTCACCGACAACCTGTGGCTTACGGCTTTTGGAGGTATCGGCGTGGCCGTGACTACGGTAAATTCCCCTTTCGACCTGTGTTTGCGGTGAGCCCAAGACTAATGTGTGATTGCAAGTTCTACGAGGTCATGGAGTATTTCCTCCGCCCTGCCAACGCCTCGGTCTGGAACGAGGTGCAGAGCCTGGCGGCGAAGAACGACGAGGCGGGGCTTCACGCCCATGTCAACGAAGCGATGCGCCTGACGAGCTCGCAGCGCAACATGCGTGTCGCCAAGGCCGCGGACGAGGTTGACGGGCAGAAGGTCCAGCCTGGCAATGTGGTGGTCATGCTCCTCGTAAGTCGTCTTTCCCATTCTCACCAACAGCTCAAGACACAAGAACATGCCGCTGACAAAGAGCGGCAGGGCGCGGCAGGACGGAACCCGAAGGAGGTGCCCGACGCCGACAAGTTCGACGCGAAGCGCAACATGGATGGCAAAGTCAAGGCCTTCAGCTACGGCATGCACGAGTGTGTCGGCCAGGACGTTGCCAGAGCCTTTGTGACGGGACTCGTCAAGCTCGTGGCGGACCTGAAGGAGCTGCGGCCTGCGCCTGGTGAAATGGGTGTCGTGAAGACGATCCAGGTCGGAACCGAGAAGGCCTATCTCAACGACAGCTGGTCGTACCTCGGCTTCGATGCCAGCAGTAAGTTTGTGCCTCTCATGGCTCGGCTCGACTCGACTTCGGATTCGTGAAGCTGACAACTCGATAGCTTGGAAGGTTCACTTCAATGGCCACGGAAAGGGCTCGTATCAGGGCGGAAGCTCCGAGTCCAGCAAGCCCATCGATTTGGGCGAGTATTACTACCTGCTCCAGAAGCGCAAGGAGAACTTCCTCAAGGGCGTGAAGGGATCGTCATGAATGTAAAAGCTTCGCCAAAGATCAATGAAGTTGATGTTGAATCCACGTAACCGACGCGATGAGTAATGTGCTGAAGGAAATCGTTGTTGCCTACCTCGTTTGGGAGACCGAGACCGATGGCGACGCAAACTATGCCCAAGTCGGACTAGCGCAGGTCTCCGTGTATTACATAAGAACTCTCAAAAATGTGACCAGTTCTGCTCAAATAGTGTCCTTGTGGGTCCGGACCGAAGCGAGCGTCCAATCGTTGCAGTGATGCCTCCAGGTCCTCTCACCAGGGGATCGGAAGGACGGAGGCCTTAAAGCCCGACAATGACGCTATCCCCTGCTCACCTCATCATTTTCGTCAGCGACCACCCCCACCAGGAGAGAATTGGCCCGAAGGCCTGGGCCGCCTTCGCGCGCATCCAGCCGCAGACTGCAAGGAGCGTCCTTGGCGATACGTGTGTTCGCCGTCACGTCTCTGTGATCCAGATCGAGATAACGACAAGAAATCGACGACGACGACGAGGGGTCAGGGAAAAGGCAGGGCGACAATGAGGAGCATATGGCGAGTCCATGCGGTCGGCGTCCAAGCTCCAAGTTGAAAAGGAGAACTTTTATGCATTGCTTCCCTCGACCAAAGAGCAGAGGCCACGAAGAAGGCATACATACTGCTGAATCAAGTTGTCAACAATGGGTGGGTTTTCATCAGGATCGAATGGCTACAGGATTATGGTTCTCTTCTCTCCGGAGCAGCCGACGCGGCGGTCCACTTCCCATCAGATCCTCGTTCCTGAGCGCCTCGGTCTTCCCGTGACCTGGAACTGGGACTGGATGCTTCAGCTACGAGCTGCTCGGAGAGCTTCGCCCTGTCTCGACGCTGTCATTGACGTCCTCTAAACCGCTTTCGTTGACCGAGGCACGATTCCCGTTCGCCGCTCACGAAGCAAGCTCGCACGACTCATACGCGTTGATGACGTTTCCGTCTTGGGCAAATGGCCACAAGACCACCCCCATCCGAGGCCTTGATTGGCCACTGCTAAACGAAGCTATTTTGGCCTTTGCAACTTTTTTTCTTTCTTCTTTTTCTCATGCTCTCCATAAAACGGAGGAAAGGAGGGGTGTTCGTGCGGTGCATTGGAGTTTGGAAACCCGACTGGTCTTTGCTCTCTCTACACCCGAATTGACAAGGAACCATTGACTTGGCCTCGCCAACCTCGAGGCTGCCAGCAGGGAATCCCACTCCGAGTGAATTGTTATCGGGTTTCAAAATTCCATCTGAGCACTGCTTCTCTGTCGACCAATTCGCCCTGCTTTCTCTGGCTGGCTGCTTCTTTGACCTCACACACGGCCGTTTTGATCGCCTCATCTCAAACTCGAATATATTTGCCTAGTTGCATATATTATACACGGTACACAATCATCGACTCTTCGGATATCGCCGGTCGCAGCAAAAGCGAAGCATCTCGCCGTTGCCCTTCACCAGCAACACCCTGTCCCTGTCCCTGCACGTGTGCGGGAACCAAGACCCTGCCCGGCGGTGCAGTGGAATGCTACCGATTAGATCGAGACGCCAATGCTCCGCTGACGACTCTCTCTCTCCCTTTGACTACAATTCCTTGCAGTTGCATTAAAATCGCATTGAAAGACGGACCGTCTTGGATCGGCGGAAACATCGGTTTAAAACACCATCGCGACACTCGCATATCCGACCGCAAAAGCTTGTAAAAGGGCCTCTTTAAAGCAGAAGGGGGACGAATCAAGGACCACTCGAAACCCGAATTCCCACCCCCTCCGACATAGCACTTCCACCCGATACGAGTCCGACCCTTTCTTTGTGACGGGGCTTTCCTCCCAACGTCGGGTTCGCGCTACGATTCTGTCCTCCAAACTTCGCCGCACACATCACCTGACCACGATTCTCTCGAGCACTTGCAAAACACGTACGCTACCTTTCTGCATTGGCAGCAGGGACAGAACATGTCGCCGCACAAGCGACCGCCTGCGACGGCGGCTGGCAAGGTGGCTTCCTTCTTCTCACGCCTCAGCCCCGTGCCGGCCTTCCCTGACTACACCGGCCCGCACAAGGTCGGCACCGTCGACATCGAGGTGCCCGTCTCCGAGCTCGAGTCGCCCAGCCCGACCCCGTACAGCGCTTCCGAGATCTACACCGTCCAGTGCCGTGTCTTCTACCCCGCGGTCCTCGAGGCTGACGGCAAGAGGATAAACTGGCTGCCCTCGCCGCAGCGCCAGCACGTGTCGGCATACACCCAGTTCATTGGCATCCGCCCGATGGTCGCGGACATGATCTCGTACGTCAAACATGAACACGCTCTGCTTTCTCCCCAAGCCTGTTGGTTCTGAGCTAACATTGCGACCGACAGCTTCCTCCCCCGACACCTACATTACACCACGATACCCGTCCATAAGAATGCCGAAATACTCGAGCCCGATACCCCCAATCGCCGCTGGCCAACCATGATATTCTCCCACGGTCTGGGAGGCAACCGAAACACGTATTCCCAGCTCGCAGGCTCTCTCGCCTCCCACGGCATCGTCGTGATTTGCCCCGAACACCGCGACGGCAGCGCCGTGGCCTCCTTCGTCCGCATCCCCGGCAAACAAAATGAATACTTCGTCCGCAACACCCGTCGCGTCGTCCCCTACATCCGCCTCGACCACGATGCCCGTCCTGAAATCTACGAAGCCCGCGAGGATCAACTGCGAATCCGCCTTTGGGAGTTGGGTCTGATCCATATGGTGACGGTCAATCTGGACCTGGGCATGGCCATGACAAACTTGAACAAATCCACACCCAGCTTGACGCCGTTCAAGAACAAGCTGCACGTCCACGAGCCCGGCTGCATCATCTTTGGCGGACACAGCTTCGGCTCGGCCTCGATCGTCCAGTTCCTCAAATCCGCCTATTACGCAGAGTCTTCCGCCCTCGCACACGTCTCCAAGCCGCTCTACACACCGCGACGGGACTCCTCGCTTTGCCGGCAGATCACGGAGAACAACGTCACGATGCTGCTCGACATGTGGTGCTTCCCCCTGCTGGCACCGGGATCCACTGCCCTATTCGACCTGCCCCTGCCAGCATACGCCAACAAGACCAATGCGCCCGGCGGGAACGCCATTCTGGCCGTCGAGTCGGACGCCTTCTTCAAGTGGAAAGATCACCTGAACGTCACGGCGCGCGTCCTCTCCCCAGAGCCCTCGACCCACGTCATCACACCCGCCGTCTTCCGACGCAGCGGCGTGCGCCTCGCGGAGCCCAACTTCTTCTACGTCGAGAACTCGGCGCACCTCAGCCAGTCCGATTTTGGCATCCTGTTCCCCTGGCTCACGAAGAAGATCTTCAACTCGGAAGAGCCCGAGCGCGCCTTGCGACTCAACCTGCGAGCGCAACTGCAGCTCTTACGCGCCAACAACATCCCCGTCGCACGCACCTGGATCGGCGACCTCGTCGACGGCACGGGGTCCGGCAAGATGGGCATCGCCGGCGACGAGGACGCCGACAACGGCCCCGACGACGGCCTCATGGACGACAAGGCCATCTTCGACCGCGGCGACGGCAAGGTGCAGTTCTGGAAGCCCATCGACGTCAGCGGCATGGGCTCGGCGGAGGAGACGCCCGCCGCCAACACGACCACCAACGCGACGGCCACGCCCCAAGGCGTGAACGCCCAGGTCGCCGGCGTGGAGCAGACGGATCGCGACATGGGGGAGGAGCTCGAGCCGTTGCAGGCTGTCGCTAGCGCCGCGCAGCATCAGGCGCAGACGGCTGCTGTGCGGACATGACGATGACGACGACTAGATATGTATAATCGCACGGACGGGGCTTTTGGAGTTCTAGCTAGGGTACAAAAGAGCGGTTTCGCTTTAAAACAGCATTGTGTGCGTTGAGCGCGTGGCGGATACCTTTAGTCACAGCAGTATATACTAAAATTCCTGTAGAATCACATTCAATATACTAGGTAATGCAGTATGACGATTTAGACCACTGCGCCGGGCTAAGTAAGGACGAATGGTCAATCGATCTTGTCAATGAGGTCCATATTCACATGTGTTTTTTTTCCCCGGATGATCGATCGGTTGTTGGTAGTGGAACAGACGATGACGGAACCGCCCGGTTCTTGTGGTCTGTCCGGCCGGCGTTAGGTGTAAGTCATACACGTCATTGAGATGAAGGCGTCAAAGACCCTACAACGCCGTCCATTCTACAATGGGATGTCTGGCGCAAGGACAAGAAAATATGGCATATAACCGGTAATCTGCTTGCTCAGTCAGAGAGTGTAGTTAGTGGTCTCTGCCAGTTCTCCAAGACAATCCCGTACACCAGAGATAAACCATACACTGCACCACACATTTTCACAATGGCACCTGTAAGCCCCATCTTCTCTCTCCTAGATCGCTTCAGCTCACCCCTCTCGTCGCAGCAGCAGAAACAACCCGAGCGTCTCAAGCACGTCGCCGAGAAGGCCACATCCAACAACCCCTCCCAGCTGGGCGACCCCGTGTCGCTCAAGGCCGAGGTCTCGAAGCTGGTCCCGACGGAGGGCGACCTAGGAGCCGCGAGCTCGAGGGAATCATCGTCAGGCCCCGTCAAGGGCAAGGGTGCGGCCGGCGCGAAGAACTCTGACGGCTCTCCGGTCCAGGACCGCGAGAAGAAGCGACTGAAGCAGGTGGCGGAGGAGAACATGGAGGCTGGAAACCCGTCGCAACTCGGTGACCCCGTGAGCCTCAAGGCCGAAACGAGCGATACGGAGCCGACTGGCAAGGCGGATGGGCAGAGGAGGGAAAAGTCGAAACTCTGAACGCATTTACCAGCATTGCTAGCGAGAATCTTGGATACTACGATGAATATCATCTGCGATCATAATCGCTCAGTCAAATGGCGTCAATAGGGCATCTTGTGAGGCAATGGCATCAGTACCGCATTGAATAGCTTACTACTAACCCCAAGGTCAACTGAAGCAATTTGCTTCCGTGTGAGTTCATGTATCGAATAGAATCGTCTCTTGGCATCCAGAATAAATCACGCACGATTGAGGATCATCTCACGACGACAGGAGTGAGTTGTTATATGTCGTGATGCCTTCAGCATCGCCCATTCCTAGCGCGGCACGTGACTAATATTAGCTCCGGAGCGACCTTTTTCTAGAGGTTATTCCTCTAACTATAGTTATAAATAACTATATTATAACTACTCTTATTATAATAGAATAAGCTTTTTAGTAACTATAAATATAGCCTTATAGTATATTTCTTAATAGTTATAAGCTTAGCTCTAATTAAACCTCTAATTACTATTTTAAAATAAGCCTTTATTATTAAAAATACTTATTAAAACTTCCTCTCTCCTATTCCTTCTTTCCTCCTTATTATATATTATTTTCTATTATTATAAACCTTCTATTTCTAAATAACTTTAATTATAATATCTTTTATTACTATTATTATAATATTATACTATCTAATTATATATAAGGACTTTACTACTTAATATATTATAATCTAAGCTAAAGCCTAAGCTATTAGAGTCTAGAAGTATATTAACTTAGATAACTCTAAGGGATCTTTATACCTAAGTAAGACTTTATTAGAAACCCTAACTTTTAACTTTATATTATTAAATAAAACTAAGAAGCTAATACCTAGTACTTATAGGAGAAGAGCGCTTATAATTAATATATTACTCTATTTAACTAGGAGGCTCTAAAAGAGGCTACTACTAATACTACTTCTAGGACTACTCCTAAGTCTATTACTAGGATATAAATATAAGGGTATTAGTAAGCAGCGCTAAATGTGCGCCGAACCCTCGCGGAACCCTCGCGCGCGCACGCATACTTAAAAAGGGGCTTCTTCACACTATTAGGGAAGAAGCTAAGTTATACTTAATATATTACTATATACTTACTATTATACAAAGTCGTTATTCTTCCCTAGTCTAGGCCCTTAGCTATACTTATACCCTTATAATTCTATAACTTCTACCTCGTCTCGAGAAGACTAGCCTAGAATAATAACTACGCGCCTAACTACCCGCTGCGCTATTACTAACGCTAGCGCTAATAGTGAAATTTTTTTACTAGCCTTATCTACTACGCCCGCGCCTACTATAACGACTATTAATATAGCTACGCTCTTAACTACGCCTGCGAATATACCCTTAAATAACGTAGTTATTATAGAGCTCCTATATATCGTCTAGTACTAGGGTGCTAATTATATAGACCTCCTATACGCCCTCGCTAAGCGCGCGCTAACTATACGCTAATATAAGCGCCCTCTAGCCTACTCCTATACTACCCTTAAGGAGGACTCTACTCCTATATAAGTAGTAAATTAGCTTATTACTATATAGGATATAAATAACCTCTATAATACCTCTAATAGCTATTATATATAGTAGGTACTTATAAAGCTCTTACTTATACTCTAGATATATTAATAAAACTATATTACTACCCTTAGCTATAAGGCTATATAAGCTAACTTCTCTATATTTACTTACTAATCCTATATTAACCTAGCCCTCTGAGAGTAGTAACTATATAGCCTACTTTATAAGGCCTAATAGGGTACTAATTAGAGCCCTCTCCGCTTCTTCGCTAAGTAGTTAGTAATATTATAGGCGCTAGGAACGCCCTATAAAGATAGCTATATATTAGCTTTTTTATTCTTCTATTACTTAAGCCTATAGGTTTAGAGGGACCTAGAGCGGTAGTAGTTTAATAACTAGAAGCTGGTAAAGGTAGCTATAGCTATTAAATAAGCCTAAGAGATATACTATAAGTAGCGTGCTATTATAGAAGTATTAGAGACTAAATAGCTTATAAAGACTACGCGCCCTAGAGACTATATTATATATAGTTATATAGGCTATACTATAGATAAGTGCTAGAAGAACTATACTTACGTTATTTACTTCTAGAAGGGGTATATAGAAGAGCGTTATTATTGAGCTAGTAGCAACCTAGCGCTAAAGGTATTAGCGAAGGTACTGCTACTAAAGGTATCTATAAATGCTATATAAACTATAAAAGAGCTTAAGTATCTCGATTCGTTAGAGGATAACTATTAAGTAAAGACTATAGTTATATAGCTGCTATTCGGCGTACGATTAGTATATCCTCAGCGTCGCTAAGATATATAATAGCTATAAGTATATATTAAGTTTATAATAACCCTACGCTAGATATCGTATTATATAGTTATAGGTATACGTTAAGTTTGTAATAGCCCTGTGCTATATTTACTATAGGTATACGTTAAGTTTGTAATAATCCTATATAGATATTTAATAGGTATATATTAAGTTTATAATAACCCTATTATACTATAACTTTCGCTAAATATACGCTAAATAAGCGCTGAAATAATACCGAAATAAGCGGTATTTAGGTAATTTAAATAATTAGACTATTAGATTATTATTATAGGATATCGTTTAAATAAGCCCGCAGCTAAGCCCACGAGAGCTAAATATAAGCCTTAGGGACTAAGGCCTTAGAGAGGGGGGTAATTATAAGGGTATTAGTAAGTAGCGCTAAACGTGCGCCGAATCCTCGCAGAACCCTCGCGCGCGCACGCACACTTGAAAAGGGGCTTCTTCACACTATTAGGGAAGAAGCCAAGTTATACTTAATACACCACTATATACCTATTATTGCGCAAAGTCGTTATTCTTCCCTGGTCTAGGCCCTTAGCTATACTTATACCCTTATAATAAATAATAAATAAATTATAACCCCTTTAGTCTCTAGTAGCTCTAGTTATAATTAATAAGAATACTATAGGTATATAGGAATAATACCTAGAGTACTTATATTTACTTATTATATAAGTATCTAAGTAAACCTATAAGGACTAAGAGTTTAAATAGATTAACTATCTAGTTATAGAGACTATTACTTATAATATTATTATACCTATATATATAGAACTTCTTACTAAAGGGGATATAACCTTTTATAGCTTTATTATTAATCTTAAATATTACTATGCTCTGAATAAGGCTAGTACTCTTATTACTATTTAAGAGGAGTATATTTAAATCTTAGAGAAAGCGAATAGGAGTATTAATCCTAACGCCTAGATTAAGGACTTTAGGGGTATTTATTTCTACGCTACTTAGCTTAAGCTTCCTAAGGTAAGTAATACCCTTATTTTAAAACTTTTCTTTAAGTAGTAAGTTATTACTTTATACCTATTTAAGCTAATATAGAGATTATAGATATCCTTAAATAGGAGTGAGTAGGGATATTAGTCTCTAATATAAGCTAATATATTAATATATTTAAGGACCTCTTATATAAGGATATACTCTACTCGAGGTTATAAGGATAAAGCGCTAGGGTTTTTATAACGCTAGCTAGCTATATAGATAAGGCTAACCTATTAAGTATTCCTATAACTAGTAACCTATCTAGTAGTAAATAGTACCTATATAGGTCGAGCTATTAATAGCTAAGTATTAATTATAACTACCTAGAAGCTACTTTAACTAGATATTACTAGAAGGGCCCCTATATATTAGTAATAAATACGTAAGTAGCTTAGATCTATAACTAGTTAAATAGTAGCTTATACTTTACTAATCTTTATATAGAACTCGCTTATAAGGGCTAGCTACGTGCTATACCCTATAAGGGTAATAACTACTAAAATAATAAGGGGGGTAATAAGGGTTTATCTGAGAAATCTAATATAGCCCTGAGCTACCCTATTAATATAATAGTAGTTACTTTTTATATAGCTCTCTTAAATAAGGTTAGGGATAATATAGTTAACTTAGATAAAGAGCACTTAAGTATCTTTATAACCCCCTACTTAGGACCCTATATATTATATAAGTCCACGGTCCTAGATAACTATAGAGGGACGCACCTTATATTACAGGCTACGCCCGGGTTAAGCTTACCTAGGCTTCTGCCTAGGTTTACCGCCTTAAGGAGCTACCTAGGGCCTACCTAGGGCTTACCTAGTTATTCCCTATAAACTAGCGAAATCTCTACTAGAGAGGAGAACTTCTCCTTTTCCTCTTTAGCTTAAATAAATAGTATTATAGTAACCTCTTATTAAATAAACTCGGGTCTAACCCCTCGCACCTTATAAATAATAAGTCCCTACTTATCCCCTCCTCGATTAGGTACTATAATAGAGAATAGGTTAATTTTAGAATAGCTTTATATCTAATTATTATAAAAGGTATATAGATTATTAAGAACGCTCTTAATAGCCTAAAAGGTATAAATATAGAGGACCTTACGCTCTATAACATAGGATATATAGAGAACTTTTATATTAATATTATCTCTAAAGCACTATTTTAGAAGATAGGTATCTAGTACTTAGGGTATAACTATATACTTCGCTTTAGAACCTATAAGAATAGCGTTATAATTAAGAAACTTATTAGGAAAGCGAACCTCGCCTTCCTTAAATATAAGCCTCGTTCCTTATACTCTATTCCCGAGCAGATCCCCTAAAGTATTAATACTATTATTAATAATATAAACTATATACTTATAATATATAAGTATACCTCTTTTATATTACTACTAAACCGGAGCGATAATATAATACTTTAATACCTCTAAAGTAGGTACCTTAGCCCTAAGGCTCTAGAGTAGCTAGTATATACTACTTAGGGGGTAAGGATTAAAAGCCTAACGCGCTTATAGTACTAATACTACGTATTTATATATACTAAATAGGTAATTTTAAGATAAATATTAGAAGATAAAGTAATATACCCTTACTATAAGATCGCGTAGGATCTATTTAACTACCCTAAAGGCTTTAACTAAAACTAGTAGCTCCTTATTATTAAGGATAAATATACTAGTTAGCTCTTCGTATTTCTATATATTAATAAAACCTATAGTAGCGTTATACTCGCTCTATATACCTTTAAGTAATAAGTATCTTAATAGAAGGGACTTTCTATTTATAAATTTAAATAAGACGTCGAGAGGTTAGTAATTTTACTTATAAGCTATATAAGATATAAGGATTAGACTTATATAAAAGGAATAGAGATTAAAACGACCCCTCTATATATAAAGGAACTAAATAGTAGAAGGGAATAGGCTAATTAGGAAGTTATAACTTAAATAATTAAGATACTCGCTATAGCTAGCTTACTTATAAAACTATAGGCTAAGATAGTACTAGTAGTAATAACGCTTTATAATATAAGCCTACTTAAGCGCTATAACTAGTATTTACTACTATAGATTAAAGAGGAGTAGTTCTACTAGTACTTTTACTAGTAGTAACTTAATAATAAAGCAACCCTAACTTATAACCTTCGCTCTTACTAGGGATATATATACGCCTATAGCTATTATATATACCCCCTTAAGAGGGAATAAGAGAGAGGAATTAATAAGAGAGACTTTAAGGTAATACTATAGGGATATATTAAATACCTAGTAGGATATATTCTAAACGTTTATAACCTATATAGGGTCTAGATCCCTATATTATAAATAGTTATTATTATATAGAACGTAATATTAAATAAATAGACCTTCTATATAAAGAATAAGGTAGAAGAAGCTATCCTAGAAGACGTTATCTATAAAATAGTAAAAGAGATTAAAGAGCCTATATTATAAGTTAACTTTAAACTTTAGATCCTAGGTATTATAAATAAGGATAAAGCTATATTAATACTTATAACTAAATAGTTACTTATACTAACCCTTATTTCTATAACTAAGTCTCTAAATAGAAGAATCTTAAAACTTCTAAAGGGATAAGTAGGTTAGAAGGGGGGGTAGCTATTATCCCCCGATCCCACGCTAGAGCTAAATAAAAGCCTAGCCCTAATAGATAGAGTAATAGGTATAATATATATACTAGAAATAAACTATATATATAAAGCTATTAGAGAAGTTAATTCTAAAGGGGAACGGATTAAGGATTATATTATAGTTAAACTACTACCCGCTTTATAATACGTTTCTAAAGTAAGTAAGAGTAATAAGAATAAACCTTTAGATAGTAGGCCTTTAAATCTATTAATATAGCTATATTAGGATAGAGAGGAGAGGGCTAATACTAAATAGAGGTCTAACTAGGAGAGCTATAGCTAAACTTATTAAAGGTAATAACTATATAATCTACTACTTAGTAACCTATAACTAGGAATAATAAAAAGTAAATCCCGCTCTAGTTACTAGTTTTTACTCTAATACTATATAGAGTAGGAGTAGGTATCTAGCTTCTTTAAGACTTTTATACCTAATTAGTAGAAAGCCTTTTTAAAAGCTAATATAGGGTACTATACGCTCTATAGCTATATTTATACTACTATTTATAGCGTAAAGCCCGCTCGTATAACTATAATAATTTATAAATATCTAACTACTAATAACCTTACTAAGTTACCTCGCTTATAAAAAGAACTTTTAAACCTTCTATAAGCGCTCTAAACTCGCTTTAAAGAAGTAGCTAAGGTTAAGATAAGTAAATTATAATAAATAGATATATAATATATAATTAATTAAGAGATAATAATAAAGAGACTAATTCCTTTAAAGTAAGTATTTACTTATAAATTTAATAAGGATAATATCCTTAACTAGTATAAAGTAAGGATTTATATTTAAGGCAATTAGTAAGAGAAGTCGCCCCTTAAATAGACTTATATAGCAACCCTCGCTACTTATACCTTTAGGGTAGTAATAGTAATTACTATATAATTCGACCTCGAAGTTAAATAATTCGAGGTTATTAATATATTCCTAAATACCTCTTAGGACTTAAATAAAGACCTAATTATTTATAAGTTACTAGATAGCTTTAAGTAGCTTAGAAAGTATATTAAACTACGCTACGCGCTCTATAGGCTAAGGGATATACTACTACTCTAGTATAAGGAGTTCTCCTTAACCCTTTAGCGCCTAGGCCTTATACTTATAAATAAAGACCTATATCTCTTCTAGTTAATTAAGAAGAGGGTCCTTATTATCTTCTATATAGATAACTTCCTTATCCTATTTTATTAGAACTATTAAAAAGTAATATAAAAGGTAATTACTAGCCTAAAGGAAGTATATAAGTTAAAGGAATAAAGCCTAGTTAAGTACTATCTTAGAATTAGAGTTATTTATAACTAAGCTATATAAAAGATATACCTTTCTTATAACTAATATATTAAGCGGGTTATAAAAAAGTTTAATTTATTTAACTTAAGAGCGCTAATAACCCCCCTTTTAAACCTACTACTCTTAAAGAGTAAAATAATAGTAATACTATTAGAGGTAAAGAGTTTCTAAGAGAAGATTAGCTCTATACTCTATATTACTATTATAATCTAACCTAATATCGCTTTTATATATTCTCTACTCTCGAGATTCCTAATAAATCCCGCTCCTTATTACTATACTATTACTAACTAGGTTATATAATACCTATATTATACTTATTACCTTATAATACGCTTTAATAACTTAGGGGGTAAATAGGTACTACTAATTATAAGCGACGCTTTATTTATAGATAATAAGGAGATATAGAGGTTATCTTAAGGGTATATAATCTCGCTCTTTAGAGGACCGATCTAGTAAAAAGCTACTCGATAAGCTATAATTATAATATTAATAATAAAAATAGAGCTTCTAAGCCTAGAATATATAGCTAAGGAGATAATTACTCTTTAGAAGCTATTTAGAAATATTACTCTTAAACTTAGCGATATCTAGAAGATTTATTATAATAATTAATAAATAATTTATCTTATAGTAAGTAAAAAAGAATAGATCTTAACTAAGCTATAGTATATTAATATTAAAAATATATAGCTATAGTAAGAACACGCTAGAGGATTATTTAATATAGTATATATATTAATAAATACGATACTAGCTAATAGTCCTATAAAGGTTCTTAACTATAAGAAATTTAAATAGTTCTATTTACTCCTTAATTTAAAAGATATATAGAGAATAATTATAATAAATAAGAGATATACTAAATAAGTATAAGAGAGCTAGTAGCGCCTAATTTTTAATTAATTTATAGCTTACTAGCTAGGGAGCTTAAAGTTACTCTTATAGGAGTAAAAAGAATATAATATACCCTAAAAGGCTACCCTAAAACGCTAATTTTCTACTATTTAACCTTAGAGGATTTGCTCGTATTAATCTATTAGGATATTATATAAGAGTAGTAATACCTCTAGTAAATATATACTAATAAAACTATTAACTATATAGTATATTATAGTAGCTATATTACTAGTAAGCGGACGAGGTATAGGTATACTTATACTAACTACTAGGGTTCTAAATAGAACTAGGGCGGGAGATAGAGTAATAATATTATATATACTAGAACTACCTATTACCTTAGGAGCCCTACCTAAACCCTTATTATTACTACCCTTCTTTATTATTATAATCTCCTCCTTCTAGATAGTAATAGCCTTATAGAGCGTAGCTCTCTAATAAGCAAGGGTTTATAAGTTATATTAGAAGATAGTTATAGAAATAAAGCGTATATAGAACCTTATTTTTCTAACTACTAGGGTATCTAAAGTCTTAGCTTTAGTATATTAATAAGCTATAATAATAATAGGGGCGCTTATCTATTAATAAGATACCTTACTCTTATAATAATAGTTATACTTACTTACTATACTAAATAAGTACTTTCTATTTAATAAGCCTAAGAGTATACTTAAAATATACTAAAAATAGCGCTTATTAAATAAAAGTACTTACTCTATTTTTATATCTCTACTAGGGGGAGGAGGGCTAGGAGAGGGCTCTAAATTACTCTTATTAATACCCTCCTCCTTATTTATCTCCTTAGGGATTATAATAATAATAAGGTTAGTATTATTCTAATAGATAGTAATAATAATAAAGGGATTATAACTTACTAGGAGCTATCCTCTTAAATTACTTAGGAGGATAACCCTAGGGCTTCTTAAGCTATAAACCCTTATTCTTAGAGCTACTCTCTATAAGTTACTTCTACTTCCTTTTACTTATTATATAATATATTAGTATATTATATATTAATAATAAGAAGGAATAATATATATATAACTTTATTATTACTCTCTAGGGGAGGAGAGCGCGCCCCTCTACCCTTAGCTTTATTCTTACTTTTAGTAGTATATACCTTCTTAAGGGCTATAGCTTAACTAATCTTCTTTTTAAGAGGTATTTATAAATATATTAGTATATTATAATAGCTTTTAGATCGTTATATAATATAGTTATATACGCGCGCGTATAATAAGGTTATTATTAGAACTAAAGTTAGGTATATATATAATTATTATATTATATATAGGGAAGAGTTAAAAAAGCAGGGGGGTAGCTAGGTTATTTTATTTAGAATTAATATAATAGTAGCCGCCCTACCTAAGCTAATAAGAGATAATAGATTCTACTACTATTAGTAAGAGTTAGTAAATAAAGGGTATTATAATAATAATAGCGATAGTTATAAAAATAGAAAACTATAATTATTTATACTTCGCCTATATCTAATATAAATAACTTTACTTTATTATCTCTTTTATAAATAGGCTTATTAATAGGTTATTTATAGATATATTACTTTATATTTAGGTATTTTAAGGGATATTATATAGTCAGGTGCTTTTCTAGTTACTACTATATCTAGGGGGGTATATTATAATACCTTTAGTATTACCCGTTCCTAGTATAGTATATAACTAATATTAGCTCTAGAGCGACCTTTTTCTAGAGGTCGTTCCTCTAACTATAGTTATAAATAACCACGTTATAGCTACTCTCGTTATAATAGAACAAGCTCTTTAGTAACTATAAATGTGGCCCTATAGCACGTTTCTCAACATTATAGGACATATAACTGAATACATGTATCCTACACAAAACGTCGTACCCCCCCCCCCCCCCTTAAGGTTTAATTGACACAACCACTACTAAAACCTGATTAATCCGTCCAGTTAGACACAAACCTGTTCACCGATAAGCCCTGATCTGATCTCCAACTGCCCCCGCGGCGGCAGTGAGATACGAAGCGCGGTGACTCGGGAACATTTCTCATTCCGGCAGTTCGTCAAGCATCCTTGCTTCCCCCAAGCACCCAACGTCGCCATCGCGGTGGAGTTTCGACGATTTAAGTTGCCCGCCAAGAAACCAAGGCCTCGTGTTCACGATGATGGCCCCTCTTGACATCTCATCTTGGCCCTGTGCCGTCATTGTCAAAAGTAAAGACGAGCCTATAAAACAGCGATGATAGCCTGGGGCGCTGATGGCCCTTTGCCAGTCTTTCGAAGTATCGTCTCAGCCAAGATGCTCTCCCGCGCCGCCGCAGCTTTATTCCTTTCCTGTGGCGCCTCAGCGGCTCTAGGCAAGCTGCAATGCATCAACGACGATACCGTAGCCGCCGCCGAGCTTCCCCGAAATGCCTTGCCCGCCTATCCCAAGCGACAAGACGAGGCGAAGCCTGTCGATGTCTACTTCCACGTCACCAGCACGGAAGCCAACAAGGACAGGATCCCCGACGCGGTCGTTGACGCCCAGGTAAGAAGAATCAGCCGATCATGTCTTCTAACGCGTATATTCACCTGGGGGCTAAAATGTTATACTAGTTCGAGGTGCTGCACTCAACGTACCTCCGCCACGGCTTCGAGCTGAACCTCGTCAACGTCTCCCGCGTCGTCGACGACGTCGCAGGCAAGGGCTTCTACGACGAGGATGGCATCGGCATTCCCGACTACGACGCCTACGTCGCGTGGCGCACCGCCACTCGCCGCGGTGCCTACGACGCGCTGAACGTGTACTTCTTCTCCGACCTGAACGAGGGCATCGGGGGGTACTGCAACCTTGCCGCGGTGGTTCGGGACGGCAGTCGGGAGTTCTATCTGGACGGGTGCTGGGTCAATGGCGACTCCATGCCCGGCATGATTCCTCGCAGCGGAAACGACACGGTCCCTCGCAAGGGACACGTCGCGATTCACGAGGCCGGACACTGGTTCGGTCTCTACCACACTTTCCAGGGCAGGTTCTGTGAAGGCATCAACGACCAGGTCGCGGATACGCCTGCGCAGGCTGGTTCGAGCTCGGGGTGCCCTGTCGGGAGGGACTCGTGCCCTGATTCACCCGGGTTGGATCCGATTCACAACTTCATGGACTATTCGGACGACACCTGGTGAGTAGTTGTTGAGACAGATCATTTGGTGGCTTTGCTGACTGAAAGTAGTACCACCGAGTTCACTCCTGGGCAAGAGGAGAGAATGCACCAACAGTTCGATGTCTACCGCAGACCGCAAGGATAAGATTCGACAGCACCAGCCTAGACAGCTCTGCCCATGTTCTATGCTGCCAACTTACGACATGTCGATTTATAGCAGCCCAAACGTCTATCGCGATAGCTCTTCAATACAATGGGGACCAAGTGAAGTCACAGTTTAGAAACAAAAGTCGTTGTAATCCTCCTCATAGCCCCAATCTAGGAAAAGTAGCAAAACACAGACAGAGTACAGCTTCGAAGCACGCTTCTTCACCTTTCAAAGTCGGCAAGACTGTCTTCTGAATCATCGTTGGGAAGGCCGCGCACTCCTCTGAAGGCGGGAAGAGGGCTTCCTTGAGAATATTTTCATCGATGTAGCCACGTAGACCGCGCCAATTATCGCTCTGGTGGCTAAGGACATGCTCGAGCTTCAGCTTCCCGCTGCTCTTTTTCACAAAACCCATCCAACTCGCTCGGAAGAGGAATGTCCTTCTCAGACTTGTCTGCATCAGCCACTCGAATCTCGGTCTTGTCGTTGCCAGTCGCTACGAGTCTTGCAATAAGCGAGTACCCGGGAGTCACTCCCGAACTACCAAGAACGAGAGACACCTGTTTGAATACCCGCTTCTCGCCGTTGATGATGAACTTGCCGTTACCCTCGTAAGTGATCTCCTGGGTCGGTCCGCGAATCTCGGCCTCGCCTCCGACGTCCGACGGGCATGCAGTGCAGGATGTTAGACATGGCGCTGCCGGGCTGTTTATCGGTTGGAAAGTACGTTTTGACAACCAGCTCGAAGGTGCCGTCGCCGTCCGCCGGGCCATGCTGAACGCCGCCGTTGGTCTTACCGTCAGGCTGTGAAACTTGAGCGGGTGCGTCCTTCGGTGCTGGTAGGATGGGCCGCGTCTTCATTCCCTGGAGAATACAAATCAAGCTAGCCGTAAGTCTACCAAAAGATAAACCTAAAGAAGAACTGCTCAGACTACAGAGATTCCACACTTAACGTAGCTTGGGCAACGCGGAGGTTGCGGAAACCCATCGCCCGTAACTGAAGCTTTCCACCAACCCTGACTCAAGGTAATACAATCAGTTGAGCTCAGGACTGGGTCATTCAATATTCGAGATTCGATTTCCCACGACGGCCGATTTGTAGATGCATCAACGGAAAGCATGTTCTAAGAACAACAAGTAAAAAGAACGTGGTTTCTGGGACCAGATACGATTGGCAATATTTTCTTCCTGTCTGCTCATCCACCTGAGCTTGATGTCAACTGGAAATCGAACCTCTAATATTGAAGACCACCTTATCCATTGGTTGAGGAGGTACATCCGAACTTGCACCATTTTTGCGCGCCAATAACTACGGCCTAGCATATCTCAACACCGCAAATATATGAAGTCGTCAGCCTCCCGTAACTCCTACTCAAGCAGATGAATTTTGACGTTGGGCAAAATCATGATGTCCCCCCGTAAATAGAAAATGAGACAGTTACGACGGTTATAACTTACCTCACCATTTCGCTGTGAAGGTTCAGGGAGGTGAGCTTATCTTTACCGTTGAGAATTACGACACTACAAGATTGCCTCAAGGAGACGGGTAGTTTGTCCAGGCCAATAACTCATTTTACATTTAAAAAATGGTACCTTTCACCGAGTTCTTGTACATGAATGGCGGGGGATAGGGACTGGATCATCAGCTCTTAGAGAACAGCATCAGATGGGGATTCCTGCATATCCAATATTCACGGGATTTGAATCTAGATAATGCACCTCCTTATTACAAGATAGATTCTGCTGTAATCATAAAGACAAATAGGAGCAAAGAATAAGCACTAACCTTATTTCTATTACGTTTCTGTAGAAAGCGAAAGGAACTAGTGTAAATATGAAACATTCAATACGTCTTCTTGCCGCTTCTTCTGGAGATTCTCAACCAAAAGTCATGCGTAATCCAGAATCCGGCGCTCCAGAGTTTCAAAGGTTTCTCGGGCTTCGCAACAGCAAAGTCATATCTCCGAAGAAGCTACAATCGTCAGTCCATCTAGCGTATTTATTTGACGTGGAAAGAGGACTCTTACTTCCACAAAGACTTTGTTCAACTCCATCAATGCAATATTTCTTCCCATGCAGTAGAACTTGCCGAATCCGAAGACTAGATCCGTCGTTTGTGTCATAGCTTTGAATCTGGAGTCATCGTGTGAAGCCTCAAGCCATCGTTCCGGCCTGAACACATGTGCGTCTGGGCCGAAGACATCCTTGGCGCGGCCGATGCTGCAGACATTTTCGCCGACTTGAGTTCCAGCTGGCAGATAATATCCGTGAATCGTATCTCCTCCTTTGGGGACCTCTTTACTTACAACCCCAGTCGACGGCGGGTAGAGACGAAGCCCCTCACGGATTACGGCTTGGAGGTAGGGCATGGCTTTGGCCTCGAGATCCTTGACTGGCGAACTCAACATGCCGGTTGCGACACCAACGTCAATTTCTGCCCGCAGTGCCGCGAATGCAAGGGGATTAGAAAGAAGCGACAGAAGTATCATGCGAATCGCCGTCGCTGTTGTGTCCGATCCGGCAATTCTGAAAACGGTTAGTCTTTGTGACACAGACGACACAAGGTACAGGAAACAACCACTCACGTCTCAACATAGACTTCTTGTGTCAACTCTTGCCGGCTCAACC
Source organism: Colletotrichum ledebouriae (assembly GCA_036785755.1). Taxonomy (NCBI): domain Eukaryota; kingdom Fungi; phylum Ascomycota; class Sordariomycetes; order Glomerellales; family Glomerellaceae; genus Colletotrichum; species Colletotrichum ledebouriae. Next base: position 74,411 of record JAVHLU010000163.1, read on the forward strand.
CTGCATTGATGAAGGATTGCATCATGTCCTTCCCAGGTTTGGTATCAGGAGCCAAGCGGCCATCTACGAAGGTCTTCGCAAACCTGTTAAATGTCAGTAAAGCTGCCGTAGTATATCCAGATAATGAGGTGTACCCCATGAGAGCTCCAAATCCTGCAGAATCTGCCGATTTGGGCAAACCCAGATTCAGTGGCCAGCTATGCATGAGTTTTGCCAACCACGGTACATTCCCCATCGTGATCATGACGGGAAAGAACGCGTCTTTGGTGCTAACGTATTGGTACAAATCGCGATCCTCTGAGGAAGCCGTAGGCGTGACCAAAACCTAGTTCGCTGATAACGTCAAGAGCAAAGTACGTCGATTTGCTGGCCATATCCATTGGTCTGAATTTGGTCGGAGTAGAGATGTATTTCCTCTCGATTAGGTAGACGAATGAGTCGATTTGCTTGTCAATACCAGCTTCGAACCCCCCATTCTCAAGGCCAGAGTACTGCCAACCACTCAGTTTTCTGCAAATTCAAGAACGCGCGAAAACCTTGCCGTACTTACACCAGGGCCCATCTTGCTCTTTAGATACTTGCGCTTCTCCTCGTCGCGCATAGAAAATAAGTGATCTTCACCTGGCGTTGTCCTGCCCACTGCATACCACTCGCCCTTTGTGTAATTGCTACGGGCAGCCGAGATCTTCAACAAAGTTTCTGGATCGCTGAACATGACTGTATTTGGGCCAATACGAACGAGAGGTCCTGTACGCTGAGTTATCCGCCGCTGCTACCATCCTTAGTGCAAAACACCTACCATATCTTTCATGAAGCTCCATATAATACTCATGAATGGATCCGTTCAAGGCGGCTCGAGCCATGGAGAAGCCTGTGACTGCATGCCAGAAAGGACCAGGAACGTGGGACAAGCGATACCAAAGCCAGGCCTCCCTAACCGGGAGGCCGACAACGGTCGCGACGACAAGCAACGCAATGAAGGCCATTTTCAGTGCGCCTTTGCGACCACGGGAAAGTCAAATGAGGATGTCAATAGAGAAGATCAAGGTCGGTGAGCAAGTGGGAGGGGGAAGGCTAATGAAGATATGACGGGGGTTGAAGTCTCAGCTGCCATCATTAGCGCGATGTGGCACGTGGTGGTTGATACCGCTTTCGGCTGCTCAAGTGACATCGCGTTCTGCTGATGATCAATTCGCGAGGCAATTTGTCGGATTTCGCCTGACAATTAGTCAAACTTAGGTTCTGGTCATCTCTAACCGTTGTCGAAAGCTGACACAAATGGCCGACATCTTAGAAAGCCAACAAGCCAACAACAACACCATATGAAGGGACTTTGTGATAATCTCGCTGATAAAGTAGAATTTTATAAAATCATCATTAAGACAGACTGAACAACAAAAATCAAGTGGATAGATCTGGAAATGCTACACAACTACACAACTAAAGCCGTGTTCATTCAAAGATGGGTAGGTACCTGCAGCCCGGCTACAAGCTTACAGAAGCTGGAAACGCTCATCATCCTCCAACAAAGTAAAGCCCATAGCATAACGCTACCATAGATAACCAGACTACAACAACAAGATCACGCGATTGTGGTTTCGCTCGTTCCAAGCAATGAAGCTCAAGAGTAGTCACATACCACTCGATTGTGTCTTCGCTGCCAACAGCAGCTGGCATACGACCTTTAAATTCCTACAATATCAACGCTCCGACATTCTATAACATCTCCGACAGCACATGTGCTACGGCTATTTGCACCGCCTTTATGATAGGCTTGCACGCAGAACCCCCTTGAAGCAACATCAACGCATGAAAATGAAATAAGAAGACGCCTTTGGTGGACTCTCTACATCATGGACAGCAAGATTGGTATCCAATATGGCCTCCTCTTCCTGGTACGCTGGTCCACTGCTTCGCCGCGGCTGCCAGAAGATACTTCTGAGGCAGCCAACCGAGCAGAATCGAACTTGATGCCTCTTGGGGATAGTTTTAGTTGGCTACGCTTCCACCGTGATCATGCCAGCCTCTTCATAATGGCTTCCTTTGTTTATCCCAGAATGGTTATACCTAGAAACCTTCCTATATGAGACAAGATGATTTGCTGCTTCAATCTCGAGACCCAAGACACGCAGAGAATGACCTCAGCAAGCCAAGATGTAATGATCCTATACCGGTCTCTTCTGTGTTTGAAATTTCTGGTCGAAGATGTGATTGACGCGAACGATTCAGTTGTTGTCACCAGTAACTACCTTGGACTTGGGCTTCTTGCCGTGGATTGCCCATCTGTGACAAATCGTCAGTCTTAGATTCCGTCATGATGCAGTTCTAAGAGAGTGTGGAACTTGGGGCTTACATGGAAAAGTAAGAGTGGATGGTTTTGTCTCGGAAGTCTTTGCGATTTTGGGCCAGCAGTACCAGAACCTCCTCTCGAGTCCAGCCCAGAGCTCTAGTCAAGGGTGCCATGCAAACGGCCTCCCAGCCAGTCTCAAGATTCTCGCTACCCCAGTATCCGAGATGTTGGAAACGCTTCTCCTTCGGCCAACTCGGGTTGGTGGGCCACTTCAGTTGTTGCATAACAACATCAGTAAACCCAGCGTCAAGCATCATGGACTGAAGCTCGGTTGAATCTTGGTATGCTGCGCCTAGCTTTTCTGAAGCTTTAGCAAGTAGTCCGAGGGTTTTCACAACAGAGTGCTCAGGCCTTAGGGTATCATCGTCAGACTTCAAGTACAGATCGACCTCGATTAATCCCAAGTAACCGTTCGGGTTGAGATTGCTGTTCGACCGTCCATTTGTTAGCCATCACATGCTTAGAGTACTTTACGAAGTATAGAAAAAAAAAACTGTTCGCAGAATCAGTGTTTACCACAATCTCATATCTTTCCGTGTGTGAGATCCGTGTCGAATGTTGCCAGGATCAAAGCTCGCCGCCTATGGCTACAAGAATCATTAAAACTCGGACTTAAAAGAAACGCGACATACTCGTAACAGTTCTGAATATACGTCCTCCAGTCGCCGATGGCTGAATTCATGATGCGGCTGTGGATGTAGTCGAGGGGCTGTGAAAATAACCATGGCTCTTCAATATCGTCAATCTCAAATCTCACGTTTGTCGGCGTGCTTTCTCGAGGTTAGCTCTCGGTTGCCGTATCAGATCGACTCTAGTCCTACAATTCCGGCTGTATGGGGGATAGATCGACGCCGAGAACCTATTAATCGTAAGCTTGGATTCCGGGTGGATAATGATAACCAACCTCAGCTTCTGGGTGCGCATCCCCAAAATCCATGGCCCAGATGCCAGTCCCTATGCCCACGTCAAGAACGCGTCCAATCTTAGCACCCGGTTCATTCGGAGGCGCGGTTCCAAGCTTATCATCGAAGGAGAGAAGAAACATATGGTGTTGAAGGTCTGAGATATCAGCAATAGCTTCTACGTACAGTCCGGCGGAAGGAAAGATGGTATTTACCGAGCCTTTCCTTCTCTATCTCATCGTTAGGGAGATTGTATTCTGGGAAAATGCGTAAGCTTTATGGTCTGAGCGCGTCGTAATTACGCATGCTGCCATCCTTGTATCCGTGATATGTTCTCCCGTTCTCATATCGGTACTCAAGAGCAGAGCTGGTTACACTGGTGCTTGATGATGTGTCATCTCGCTGGAACAAAATCCAGTTAGTCTCGGTAAGCGCAGGATATACATACAGAAAACCACTTCGATTAACCTCCTTCGTCGAACTCAGAGTCCGTATCCTAGCAGAATCGTAAGCAAAAGCGCAATATATCTCAAAACGGCATTAGCCTAACCTGCTCCTCGGCTTCGATGAAGACCTCATGGTCGGGCTCATTGTTGGGCACGGCGTTTGGTGGAGCAGTGCTCGTCTCTGCAGGCACCAAGCCAGAAATCGGCTCTATTTCCGCCATCCTGGAGAATGAAACCTGTCAAATTCGGTGGAAAGCGCCTTAGATCTCTTGGAGAGAGGAGATTGAATTGAAAATCTGAATGCTTTATGTTTAGAAAGAAAATTGCTATGAAATGGATTACCCCTCTTCTTGGCTGATTTCGTACGCGTATTAGCCGGAGTGTCACCAACGGATACTGATGCTGGAATAGGCAAAATGCCCTCCATCTTCAGCAAATTAGAAGTTATAAGTGACAGATTCTCGTATGACTCCATAGATTTCTCCTGCAATTGAAAAGATTGCAGAAAGGCTAATCCCTTCGTGGGAGTTGTACTGCTTCGCTGCAGTAGGCAGATGCACCCCCGGTTTACCACTATGCCGCCTGATTTGCGCCCGTCAGAATCTGCTCCAAAGGACGCTGAAGTGCTTTCTGAGCGAAACAAAACAACTAAGCTGTTTGTGCACATAAGGATCGCACGTGTTGTATTTTCAAGTTGGGATTATATTAGCCCATGTCACTTCTTGATGTCATTCTATCACTTACAGCCCTCTGCAACTTAACACTCGGAGGTGCCTGTGAATGACCCTGAAATTGTGTCCACGGTGTACGGAAAATCCAACTTGCTGTCACTCGCGAGAAGCTTGTTTCGCTCTTGATTTTGACTTCAAGCCAGGACGATCGCCGCTTTTACCTTTTTCAGGCTCAGCGGCTCACATACCCGTCTGAAAGATATGGGATTCATTCAACCATTGATTGTCGGCATGCCCTGTTAACTATCGTATCCAGGCTTGCATAGATGGCACCCCCGTTATTCCAAGTCGGGTATCCAGAATGATTGATTAGCTTTTGGCTTTCTCTTATCCCAATATTGCTCAGGACATGATGTTGTCGAAGAAGAAGACGGATGACACAGAATCTAAAGTTTTCTAGAAATTTGGCTTATGATTAGACGCACTATATCAAGAGAGATAGACTTCGAAGGAAGATTAATAAGGATCCTATTCTTGAATTACGTACATTCGCCCGAATCGATATAAGTTATAGCCGGTTAGCTATATATAGTTGCGACAATAATAGCGCCTAAATTGCCGGAAAACATTCTTTATAAATCTTTTTAGACATTGTTAAGAAACGTCCTATGAGGCTACATTTATAGTTACTAAAGAGCTTGATCTATTATAACGAGAGTAGCTATAATATAGTTGCTTATAACTATAGTTAGAGGAACGACCCCTAGAAAAAGGTCGCTCTAGAGCTAATATTAGTTATATACCGCGCTAGGAACGGGTAATACTAAAAATATTATAACACACCCCCCTAGATATAGCAGTAGCTAGAAAAGCGCCTAACTACGTAGTATCCCTTAAAATACCTAAATATAAAGCGATATATCTATAAATAACCTATTAATAAGCCTATTTATAAAAGAAATAATAAAGTAAAGTTATTTATATTAAGTATAGGTAAAGTATAAATAGTTATAGTTTTCTACCTTTATAACTATCGCTATTATTATTATAATACCCTTTATTTACTAACTCTTACTAATAGTAGTAGAATCTATTAACTCTTATTAGCTTAGGTAAGGTAGCTACTATTATATTAATTCTAAATAAAATAACCTAGCTACCCTCCTACTTTCTTAACTCTTCCCTATATATAATATAATAATTCTATATATACTTAACTTTAGTTCTAATAATAACCTTATTACGCGCGCGCGCGTATATATACTTATAACGCGTAATAATCTTAAAGCTATTATAATATACTAATATATTTATAAATACCTCCTAAAAAGAAGACTAGTTAAGCTATAGCCCTTAAGAAAGCGCGCGCTACTAAAAGTAAGAGTAAAGCTAGGGGTAGAGGGGTATACCCTCCTCCCCTAGAGAGTAATAATAAGGTTATATATATATCGTTCCTTCTTATTATTAATATATAATATACTAATATATTATATAGTAAGTAGAAGGAAGTAGAAGTAACTTATAGAGGGTAGCTCTAAAGGTAAGGGTTTATAGTCTAAGAAGCCCTAGGGTTACCCTCTTAAGTAATTTAAAAAGATAGCTCCTAGTAAGTTATAATTCTTTTATTATTATAACTATATATTAGAACGTTACTAACCTTATTATTATTATAATCCCTAAGGAGATAGATAAGGAGGAGAGTCCTATTAAGGGCGGTTTAGAGCCCCCTCCTAGCTCTCCTCCCCCTAGTAGAGGTATAGAGGTAAAGTAGGTATTCCTATTTAATAAGCACTACTTTTAATATATTTTAAGTAAGCTCTTAAGCTTATTAGATAGAAAGTACTCGCTTAGTATAGTAGGTAAGTATAACTACTATTATAAAAATAAAGTACCTTATTAATAAATAAACGCCCTTATTACTATTATAGCCTACTAATATACTAAAGCTAAGACTTTAGATAACTTAGTAATTAGAAAGATAAGGTTCTATATATAATTCGTTTTTATAACTATCTTTTAATATAACCTATAGACCCTCGCTTATTAGAGAGCTATGCTCTATAAGGCTATTACTACCTAGAAAGAGGAGATTATAATAATAAGGAAGGGTAGTAATAATAAGGGTTTAAGCAGGGCTTCTATAGTAATAGGTAGTTCTAGTATATATAGCGTTATTACTCTATCTCCTGCCCTAGTTCTATTTAGAACCCTAGCGGTTAGCGCGGGTATACCTATACCTCGTCCGCTTACTAGTAATATAGCTACTATAGTATACTATATAGTTAATAGTCTTATTAGTATATATTTACTAGAGGTATTACTACCCTTATATGATATCTTAATAAATTAATATAAGCGAATCCTCTGAGGTTAGGTAGTAGAAAATTAGCGTTTTAAGGTAGCCCTTTAGGGTATATTATATTCTTTTACTCCTATAAGAGCAACTTTAAGCTCCCTAGCTAATAGGCTATAAATTAATCAAAAATTAGGCGCTACTAGCCCTCCTATACCTATTTAGAGTATCCCTTATTTATTATAATTATTCTCTATATATCTTTTAGATTAAAGAGCGAATAAAACTATTCGAATTTCTTATAGTTAGGAACCTTTATAAGACTATTAGCTAGTATATTATTTATTAGTATATATACTATACTAAACGATCCTCTAGCGTGTTCTTATTATAGCTATATATTCTAAATATTAATATACTATAGCTTAGTTAAGATCCGTTCCTTTTTACTTATTATAAGATAAATTATCTATTAGTTATTATAGTAAATCTTCTAGATATTACTAAGTTTAAGAGCGATATCTCTAAATAGCTTCTAACGAGCGATAGTCTCCTTAGCTATATATTTAAGGCTTAGAAGCTCTGCTTCTATTATTAATATTATAACTATAGCCTATTAAGCGGCTTTTTACTAAATTAGTCCTCTAAAGAGCGAGATTATATACCCTTAAGATAACCTCTATATCTCCTTATTATCTATAAATAAAGTATTACTTATAATTAGTAGTACTTATTTACCCCCTAAGTTACTAAAGCGTATTACGAAGTAATAAGTATAATATAGGTATTATATAACCTAGTTAGTAGTAGTATAGTAATAAGGAGCGGGATTTACTAGGAATCTCGAGAGTAGAGAATATATAAAAGTAATGTTAGGTCGGATTATAATAATAATATAGAGTATAGAGCTAATCTTCTCTTAGAAACCCTTTACCTCTAATAGTATTACTACTATTTTACTCTTTAGGAGTAGTAGGTTTAGAAGGGGGGTTACTAGCGCTCTTAAGTTAAATAAATCGAACTTCTTTATAACCTACTTAATATATTAGTTATAAGAAAGGTATATCTTTTATATAGCTTAGTTATAAATAACTCTAATTCTAAGATAATACTTAACTAAGCCTTACTCCTTTAACTTATATACTTCCTTTAGGCTAGTAATTACCCTTTATACTACTTCTTTATAGTTCTTATAAAATAGGATAAGGAAGTTATTTATATAGAAGATAACGAGGACCCTCTTCTTAGTTAACTAGAAGAGATAGAGGTCTTTACTTATAAGTATAAAGCTTAAATACTAAAAATTTAAGGAGAACTCCTTATACTAGAGTAGTAGTATATCCCTTAGCCTATAGAGCGTATAGTATAATTTAATGCACTTTCTAGGCTACTTAAAGCTATCTAGTAACTTATAAATAATTAGGTCTTTGTTTAGATCCTAAGAGGTATTTAGAAATATATTAATAATATTAAATTATTTAACTTCGAGGTCGAATTATATAGTAATTACTATTACTACCCTAAAGGTATAAGTAGCGAGGGTTGCTATATAAGTCTATTTAAGGGGCGACTTCTCTTACTAATCGCCTTAAATATAGATCCTTACTTTATACTAGTTAAGGATATTATCCTTATTAAATTTATAGGTAAATACCTACTTTAAAGGGATTAGTCTCTTTATTATTATCTCTTAATTAATAACGCGCTATATATCTATTTACTATAATTTACCTATCTTAACCTTAGCTACTTCTTTAAAGCGAGTTCGGAGCGCCTATAGGAGGTTTAAAAGTTCCTTCTATAAGCGAGGTAGCTTAATAAGGTTATTAGTAGTAAGATATTTATAGATTATTATAGTTATATAAGCGGGTTTTATATTATAAATAGTAGTATAAATATAGCTATAGAGCGGATAATACCCTATTTTAGCTTCTAAAAAGGCCTTCTACTAATTAGGTATAAAAGTCTTAAAAAAGCTAGATACCTACTCCTACTCTATATAATATTAGAGTAAAAACTAGTAATTAGAGCGGGATTTGCCTTTTACTATTCCTAGTTATAAGTTACTAAGTAGTAGATTATATAGTTATTAGCTTTAATAAGTTTAGCTATAGCCCTCCTTGTTATATACCGAGTTAGACCTCTATTTAATATTAGCCCTCTCCTCTCTATCCTAGTATAGCTATATTAGTAGATTTAAGGGCTTACTATCTAAAGGTTTATTCTTATTACTCTTACCCGCTTTAGAAATATATTATAAAATAGGGAGTAGTTTAATTATAATATAGTCCTCGATCTATTCCCCTTTAGAATTAACTTCCCTAATAGCTTTATATATATAGTTCGTTTCTAGTATATATATTACGCTTACTATTCTATCTATTAGGACTAGGCTTTTATTTAGCTCTAGTATAGGATTAGGGGATAATAGCTACCCCCCCTTCTAACTTACCTATTCCTTTAGAAGTTTTAAGATTCTTCTATTTAGAGACTTAGTTATAAGAATAAGGGTTAGTATAGGTAACTATTTAGTTTTAAGTATTAATATAGCTTTATTCTTATCTATAACGCCTAGGATCTAAAGTTTAAAGTTAACTTATAATATAAGCTCTTTAATCTCTTCTATTATCTCGCGGATAATATCTTCTAGGATAGCCTCTTTTACCTTATCCTTTATATAGAAAGTCTATTTATTAAACGTTATATTTTATATAATAATAACTATTTATAACGCAGGGATCTAGACCCTATATAGGTTATAGGTATTTAGAACGTATCCTACTAGGTATCTAATATATCCCTATAGTATTACCTTAAAGTCTCTCTTATTAATTCCTCTCTCTCGTTCCCTCTTAAGGGGGTATATATAGTAGCTATAAGCATATATATATCCCTAGTAAGGGCGAAGGTTATAGGTTAGGGTTGCTTTATTATTAGGTTACTACTAGCGAAAGTACTAGTAGAACTACTCCTCTTCGATCTATAGTAGCGAACGCTAGCTATAGCGCTTAAGTAAGTATATATTATAAAGCGTTATTACTACTAGTACTATCTTAGCCTATAGTTTTATAAGTAAGCTAGCTATAATAAGTATCTTAATTATTTAAGTTATAACTTCCTAACTAGCCCGTTCCCCTCTATTATTTAGTTCCTTTATATATAGAGGGGTTATTTTAACCTCTATTCCTTCTATATAGGTCTAATCCTTATATTCTATATAGCTTATAAGTAAAATTACTAACCTCTCGACGTCTTATCTAATCTTATAAATAGAAAGTCCCTTCTATTAATATACCTATTGCTTAAAAGTATATAGAGCGAGCATAACGCTACTATAGATCTTATTAATATATAGAAATATAAAGAGCTAACTAATATATTTATCCTTAATAATAAGGAGCTATTAGTTCTAGTTAAAGCCCTTAGGATAGTTAAAGAGATCCTATATAATTCTATAATAAGGGCGTATTGCTTTATCTTCTAATGTTTATCTTAAAATTACTTATTTAATATATATAACTATATAGTATTAGTATTATAAGCGCGTTAGGCTTTTAATTCTTACCCCCTAAGTAGTATATACTAGCTACTCTAAAGCCTTAGGGCTAAGGTACTTACTTTAGAGATACTAAAGTATTATATTATTACTCCGGTCTAGTAGTAATATAAAAGAGGTATACTTATATATTATAAGTATATAGTTTATATTATTAATAATAGTATTAATACTTTAGGGGATCTACTTAGGAATAGAGTATAAGGAACGAGGCTTATATTTAAGGAAAGCAAGGTTCGCTTTCCTAACGAGTTTCTTAATTATAACGCTATTCTTATAGGTTCTAAAGCGAAGTATATTAAGCTCGGAATTACGCCGCAGCCCCTTCGCAAAAAGACTATAACAAATTCACCTAGTTTATAGGTATAATTCGGGAAACACTATATAGGTATTTTAACCTATACCCTCTACTAGTTAAGGA